>SJYA01002795.1:9338525-9395226 GCA_006410615.1 Neotragus moschatus | reverse complement strand
CTGCATATGGGGGTTGGGGTGGGTGGGGTGAAGTTAATACTCTTGGTTAACAGTGGTTAAATATACCATTCGAATAAAACTCTGGGAAAAAGTTTGTACCATCTGTATAATGGTGCAGATGGTCTCTGATGGCTGTTATTGTCCCACTAGTTTGTAACTTAAAAAAAATTTTTTTTTAATGTATAATTTTATTATTTTATTTTTGACTGTGCTGGGTCTTCATCGCTGTTCGTGCTTGTATCTAGTTGCGGTGAGCGGAGGCTACTCTCTAGGGGCGGTGCAAGGGCTTCTCACTGCGGCGGCTTCTCTTGTTGTGGAGCACCAGGTCTAGGCACTTGGGCTTCAGTGAAGCTCATGGGCTCCAGAACACAGGCTTCATAGTTGTGGCACATGGGCTAGTTGCTCTGTGGTATATGGGATCTTCCCAGATCAGGGATCGAACCCATGTCTTTGGCAGATGGACTCTTGACCACTGAGCCACCAGGGAAGCCGGCGAGTTTTGTTGTTTTGACTGTTATTTGGAACGTCTGGAAAGTGAGCTGTGTCCAGGCCTGCAGGCATTAGGAGGCAGGTGGGTATATGTGAGACTATGAAGGTCTTGTTTTCTTCATGGCGTTTCCGCAGGGTGGACACGGTGGCCTGAGGCATCTTAGCAAGTCTGAGTGGACTCAGCGAGGACTCCCTTGCCCAGCTCCGTGTAGGCAAAGGGATTCGATCTGGGCCCTTCATGGTGCTAGAAACTAATGGACGTGTATTTTATGTTTACCTGAAGATGGATGTGATTGGCACCAGAGGGTGATGGGGAGGGGAGCAAAGACACAAAGAAAACAGCCCATTCCTGCCCCTGTCCCGGGACCCCAGTCTCTCAGGACATTGCTATCTTTGTAAGCTCCAGGGCAGAGCCTTTTCCTCTGTGCTGTGGGGAGGAGTCTGTCTGCAGGGGAGTAAGAGAGAGAGAGGCCACCTCCCTTCCAAATGCAATGCTCTCTGGCCATCCTGGGCCCAGAATGACCAGGCCATGCTCAGTTGAACTTGTGACTTGGAAGTTCTGAAAGGTCTGCTAGTTTCCTGGCGGGTGGGCTTCTGGGAAGGGCTTGCTGGCGAATTGCTCCCCAGATTTGGGGATTTGGGTCTCCCCTTATCCTCTGCACATAGTATTGGCCTTCTTCCTGGACCACAGAGCTTACAGCAGAGCGGAGAGGAGGTGCTGGGACTGTCCTGGGCTGTTATCTAAGTAGCCAGGACTTTGGCTGTGTCCATGGGCTCCCAGGTCTGTGCTGGTGGTCTTGACAGGGCTCCTCTGGCCCCTATCATCCAGCAGGAAGCTGGAAGCCCAGTCAAAGGGCTTAGAGAGCTGGGACCTTCCTGGTCTTCATTGTAGCCTCAAAAGTGAAAAATGTACAGATGATTTGGTTTTGTTCCTGTCAACACTCTTGTTTTCTAGGGCTCAGAACCTATGCAATTCTCCAGAGTCCCTAGAGTACAGACTTGGGAGTTTAGGGCCCAGCAGGAGACAGATGGCACACTCAACGGGTGCAAACTAGAGGAGTTTAATGAGAGGACAATTTGTAAAGGAGCAGGTGGGACTTAGGAGTCTGTCGGTGTGGGAGTGGGGAAGTCCAGACCTGAGTGTTGGGGGACAGAGCATCTTGGAGCCTGCAAACAGAAAAGAGCAGAGAGGAGGTCACCAGTAAGGAGCATCCCTGCCAGGAGAGAGCTGGGAGAATGAGTGGTCCCACTTTTCCTATCCCTCCTGCTCTCATCGGAGGGCTTCCATTGGCTGAATTGACCAGAAGCCCAAGACTTCGTCCATAGAAGAACAGCCTCCCTGTGTGGGGAGAGGACCCTCAAGTTTATTTATAGAAACTCCAAGCCTACAGTTGACTTGGACAAAACACTTCCCTTCCATGTGTCTCAGTTTCCTTCTTTGTAAAACAGGGGGAAATGGTGGCTCCCATCTCATAGTTGTGAAAAGTAAATGAGAGATTCATCTGTAACATTTTTCTAGATTCCACAGATGAACCTGTTTTCAGGATGGAGGTAGGGATGCAGACGTGTAGAACTGACTTTCAGAGAAGGAGTGGGGTGGGGTAAGGGGAGGGTAGGATGAAACGGGAGATTGGGATTGGCATATACACACTGCTGCTGCTACTGCTAAGTCGCTTCAGTCGTGTCCGACTCTTTGGGACCTCATCGATGGCAGCCTACCAGGCTCCCCCATCCCTGGGATTCTCCAGGCCAGAACACTGGAGTGGATTGCCATTTCCTTTTCCACACTACTTCGTGGTACAGCAGAAACTAATTGTTGTAAAGCAATTATACTCCAGCAGCAACAACAGAGTAAATGAGAGAATGCTGGCAAATTGCTGAACTATCGTTACAAGGTGTTCAGGAGGACCAAGCTCTGTGCCATATGCTGCGTTAATAGCGTCCCTGTGTTATGCGAGACAGCTAGTGAGGGGCATGGTCTGTGTTTGAGTCAGGCAGCTTGAAACCTGAGGGCTTCTCTTTGGCTCCTGCCCTTCTCCATCTGGCCTGGGAAGCGGCTGTGAAGGTGATTGTGATGATGGTGACTTGTTACGGAGGAGTGAGTCACGTGTGCAATTCAGGGGCCCCATCTGAAGACCTGTTTGTGTCACGNGACCCTCAAGTTTATTTATAGAAACTCCAAGCCTACAGTTGACTTGGACAAAACACTTCCCTTCCATGTGTCTCAGTTTCCTTCTTTGTAAAACAGGGGGAAATGGTGGCTCCCATCTCATAGTTGTGAAAAGTAAATGAGAGATTCATCTGTAACATTTTTCTAGATTCCACAGATGAACCTGTTTTCAGGATGGAGGTAGGGATGCAGACGTGTAGAACTGACTTTCAGAGAAGGAGTGGGGTGGGGTAAGGGGAGGGTAGGATGAAACGGGAGATTGGGATTGGCATATACACACTGCTGCTGCTACTGCTAAGTCGCTTCAGTCGTGTCCGACTCTTTGGGACCTCATCGATGGCAGCCTACCAGGCTCCCCCATCCCTGGGATTCTCCAGGCCAGAACACTGGAGTGGATTGCCATTTCCTTTTCCACACTACTTCGTGGTACAGCAGAAACTAATTGTTGTAAAGCAATTATACTCCAGCAGCAACAACAGAGTAAATGAGAGAATGCTGGCAAATTGCTGAACTATCGTTACAAGGTGTTCAGGAGGACCAAGCTCTGTGCCATATGCTGCGTTAATAGCGTCCCTGTGTTATGCGAGACAGCTAGTGAGGGGCATGGTCTGTGTTTGAGTCAGGCAGCTTGAAACCTGAGGGCTTCTCTTTGGCTCCTGCCCTTCTCCATCTGGCCTGGGAAGCGGCTGTGAAGGTGATTGTGATGATGGTGACTTGTTACGGAGGAGTGAGTCACGTGTGCAATTCAGGGGCCCCATCTGAAGACCTGTTTGTGTCACGGGCAGTTGAGGGGCAGTGGTTCCTATAGGTCTGTGTTAGGTGAGCAAGGGATGTAGAAACCGCTCACCTGTTGGGAACGAGAGGCCTTCTGAACCTACATGAGTGGCTTTCAGCTCTTTCTGCTTCTTGTGTGTGAGTGCGGAGCAGTTTGCAGGACAAGCCCCAGCTCTCATACTGGCCCCAGGGAGCAGAGCCATCCAAGGTCTGGCCACTTGGACTCAGAGTCCAGTCCTTTCTTCAGAAAGAAAGTACCACTATGTATGGGAGGCAGAGTCTCTCTCAGCGGGGTAGGCATGTGTCTACCTTAGGAGCCAGGAGCTAGGAACTCCCAAAGCCAGTGGGAGGCGAGCTGGCTGGGTTTGTCTGGGTACCAACTGCATCCCTTATTTATGTTTCCCTGAAAAACAACCAGTGTGTTTTGATGATTTCTAAAGAGTTTCAAAACAATATACTTAATTGCTCTGAGTAATTTCAGAGCTCATTAATGTAATAAATCTCTGGAGAGAAATATTCTTAGTTAACGATCAGCATAAAGTCAGAGTCTCTCAGGGTAGACTTTCCATCATTCCGCAGAGGAGACAGAACGGTGGACACAGTTGACGGAGGAGACCTCTCTCCAGAGCTGGCTCATCAGTAGGCTTTGTTGTCTTGAAGTTTTGGAATTCCAGCTTGGTGGCTTCTGTTTAAAAATGGGAGAATTGCCCATCAGCACTGGGCAGCTCCCATGAGCCCTTACTGAGTGCTTTAGGCAACTTACAGCCCCCCTTAGTGTTAGTCTAGTTGTTCAGCTGTGTCTGACTTTTTGCGACTTCATGAACTATAGCCCGCCAAGCGCCTCTCTCTGTGGAATTCTCCAGGCAAGAGTGGATTGCCATTCCCTTTTCCGGGGGATCTTCCTGACCCAGGGATTGAACCCGGGCCTCCTGTACCGTAGGCAGATTCTTTATCATCTGAGCCACCAGCTGCCATACATACTCCTAAGCCAAAGCAGAGTTCTGAAACTCCCAGTGCGTTCCTCTCTTGGTCTGCCGCGACGCAGTAAAGGTAGCTGCGGCTGCTCAGTGATGCCAGCCTACGGCCACCCCGGCAGATCAATTGCAGAAGAGGCCTTAGTCCTCATCCTTCGCTCTCTGTCTTCAGGGTGCTGCTGTTTTTATTTGCTCCCACCAAAGGGTGTTAACAAATAAGATAGAAGCAGAGGCATGAAGATGTTTTTCGACAGGACCCGTCCACACTTCTGCCTGGGCCTTCCTCGTTAGGCCATGCCTGGGCTAGGCTGCTGGAGGAGGAGAGCCAGCTGGCCTGCTTGCCCAGCCAGTAGCTAACCAACCTCCAGATGTCAGAGTGAGCATTGTTAAGACCAGAAGAACCATCCCGCCAAGCTCAGCCTAAATTGCTTAGTTCTGATTCGTCAGCTACTTAAATGCTTACTGTCTGAAGCCCCTGAGTTTGGGGGTTTCCATACAGCATCACCGTGGCAGACTGCAGTGCCATGCTGGACCCTTCTCTCCTCGGCAAAGCCCTCGCCACCTGCCCCTACTCTCCAACCTCATCCCTGTCATGCCCATGTCTCTCCGCCCTCCCCCGGTACCTAAGCGCCAGTCACCCTGCAGCTACTCTTTCCCACTTAGAGTCTCTTTGCTTATTGAGGCCTAGGTGGTCTTTTGGACAACAGGGCATCCTTCCTACTTGCTCAAACCCTTACAGTGACTTTTGATTCATTTAAAAGAAAACATCTCCCTTTGACCATGCCCTGCAAGTTCTCACGTGATAGACAACTGTTTCTATTCCAGCTACAGGATCGTCCTTCTGTACTTTGAACACACAACTCTCGGCCCTGCCCCAGGGCCCTTGTGCCTGTTCATGTCCCTGCCTGGAGGTGCCTGGCTGCCTTGTCCTTATCTTTGGTGTCTCTGTCCAACTGTATCCCCCCGAGAGGCCTGGGTGAGCTGCTCCCTCCACCAACACATTTGGTTCTGAGCTCACCCTTCTGATCAAAGCCATGAGCTCAGACTGGCAGACAGTCCAGGAGGATGCCGAGTAACTGGGATAAAAATCCATCTCACAGCCCTGCATGGGGAGAAAAGCCATGAGTGGCATTCTGGGCTGGGAGCAGAGTGTTTTGTGGGGGAACCAGAGCAGTTGGCCCACCCTGGACACCTGGCTGGGCAGGGTGTGGGGTGGGGGGCTGCTCCCACAACCTTGTGAGAGATTTGGGGCTGAAGTCTTGGCTAGGGTTTGGATTTTTTTTTTTTTTTTTCCACAGATGAGTCTGAAATTCCCCTCTGCTCTAGACTGAATACTGTGAGTCTCAGGTCCACCCTCCCGGCTCCCCTGTGGGACCCAGGCCACGCAGCACAAGGAGGGTCCTATGGACTCCGCTCTGACCAGTTTCCCCTCCTGGCCTGATGACTGGGCTGTGTGGCAGGAGGTGCCTTCACCACCTTGTGGGTGGGGAGCGGGAGTCCACAGCAGCAGCAGAATGACATTGCATCCTGAAGTCTTTACCGCCTAAAGCCCTGTCATCCTGGCGTGCTGCGAGAAACTGTGCGACCCGGCTTTAAAGACAGCAGATGGGTTATCAACGCCTTTGTCTCATTTCTCCACTGCTCGCTGGAAGGCTAGCTTCCTTCAGAGGAAAACCCTCTTTCTGTGGTGCGGGTGGGGTTATGGGCTCTGAGTGGCATCAGGGTGGTGGAGGCTGGGATGATGCCGGCAGGGGAGTGGGATGGGGGGTGAGTGCCTGGAGGCTGAGCCCTGCCTTTGCCCGTCCCCCAGGGCATCAGGGGAAGGACAAGGGCTTCTAGAGCATCTGGGTTCTAGTCTTGACTGCACGTGTGAATACTAGCAAGTTGAGAGCGGTGGTTCTCAAATGGTGTCATTTGGCAGCCCCCACCGGAACCTCACCCCCAAGGGACATTTGACGTTGTCTGGAGATGTTTTTGGTTGTCACAACTAAGAGATGAATGCCTCTGGCGTTGGGAGGGCAGAGGCTGAGGATGCTGCCTAAGTAGCTACAATGCACAGAGCAGCTCCACACAGCAAAGAATTGCCTGAGCCAAAGAGTCCATGGGACCAGGGTCGACAAAACCCNGAAAGGGGGGAGCGGGACGTGGCAGGCAGGGTGATGGAGGGGGTGGGGGTGGGGGACCAGGGAAAGTCCTGTCATCCCTGATGAAATATTCAGTGTTGTCGGTGATGTTCCTTAGGCTGTTTCCCCCCAAGGGGGCGGATTTCTAGATCATTCTTCAGGCCCCTTGCCGGCGATGGGAGCACTTTGCTTAATAGATTGGTGGTGCTCATCAGAGACGTCTGTAACGCGTTACCAGCAGTTTAATGTTGGGGGCAGGGGACGTTGCAAGGTCCAAGAGGATTTTACTGGGTGTCAGCATCACACACATGTATGCACGTGTACAAGCCGGTCCCCACAGCCGGGACACACGTGGTCCCTGCAGCTGGGACACACGTGGTCCCGGCCCCAAATGACTTCAGCCTCCAGCATGCCACCTTTTTAAGCCTATAGAACTCTGAAACTGCTGTATAGTAACAAGTTTGTGAGATTTTGGAAAGGAAACCACGGTAATGATGCCAGTTCTTAGGATCATAAATAATCATAATTAACAGGACTGCTGTATATTTATGTTGGTTTGTTTTCAGACACTTTTCATTTTATTTTGAATTTTTTCATATTGTGTTGACTTGAAACACTTCTGTCTAGAGCGTGGCGTGCTCTACACAACACTAAAGAGCGGCATACTTTATTTGTCCTCAGGAACAGACCACAATAACGTGGCAACTTCTATCTGCTGGCAGGTTCAGAGGATGGCGATATTAGTCTCGTGGAAACTGCTGCGTATTAAAAGCCAACGGTTTCAAGTTTCCTCTTGGACCAATAACGCTTTTTCCTGACTTTCCCCATGTATCTATAGAGTGCTGCCACAGGAAGGCACATGTACATATTTTTCCGTTTAAATTCTTGATAAGCTTGGGTAGGATAACTTGACTATGAATAATTGCTGTGTGTCTGAAAATGTACGATGACTCATGGTTAGAAGCCTGGGAAGGAGAACAATAGCTCTCATTCTGACATTGAACGAGAGGCTGTGGTCTGGGTCCTTAGTGATCAATAATCTATAACCCATACATTGATTCTGGGGGGAAGGGGAACACTCAGAAAACATAATGTTGTATGAAAGTGCTAAAGATGCTCCTAGGGTTAGAAATGAGACCTCACTTCCATCCGTCAGTCTGATATGTG
This sequence comes from Neotragus moschatus, assembly GCA_006410615.1. Lineage (NCBI taxonomy): Eukaryota > Metazoa > Chordata > Mammalia > Artiodactyla > Bovidae > Neotragus > Neotragus moschatus. Next base: position 9,387,529 of record SJYA01002795.1, on the reverse strand, counting down.
GGAGACACATTGACTGTAAATTTCCAGTTGTGAATCGACAGCTGGGTCTCTCTTCCTCTAAATTCCTCCCTCTGCACCTCCAAGCAGGGGTTTCCACTTCAACACTCCATCTGTGACAGTCACCCCCTTGGTACCCCAGCTCAGAGGGAAAAAAAGGGCTCTGGCCAGGAGACTGAGGACACTTTCAGAAAGGGGTGATCTTTCCAGCTGGAAGCAATGAAACAAAAGTTTGTTTTTCCTTCATGCTTGCGTTGGCTTTCCCTGGGTTGTGATTTTCAACTTTTAATATGTGCATACTGGTGAAGCATTGTCCCTACTTAAATTATTTGCCTCCCTGTATGGCAGTTTTGTTGGGAAATGAGCTATTCGTGGAGTTTTTAGCATCACTGTGGGTTTAAGTTTAAGCCTTAAGCCAGGTCTACACAAACAAAGACCACAGATGATTATGATTATGGCTTTAAGATCTCCTTTCCTGTGATCATCCGGATATTTCATCCAGACAATAGCAATTTTATTTTTCTTTAATTTTTAAATGTCCTGTCCTGTGGCCTCAGTAGATGCTGGGATGCCTTACTCTATGACTCATCAATTCCAGGTAGCTGGGCATAGATCCCAAAGTGTACTGATAGTGGAGGGCTCAGAGGGGAGCCCTTTGAGGTGGTGGAGGGGGGAGGAACCAAAGGACAGGAGGGGTGGGGGATGACCTTGAGGGTTACTGAAGATGAGGAATGACAGGGAGAGAGCAAAGGACCTGGGTGAGAGAGAAAGNTGATAGTGGAGGGCTCAGAGGGGAGCCCTTTGAGGTGGTGGAGGGGGGAGGAACCAAAGGACAGGAGGGGTGGGGGATGACCTTGAGGGTTACTGAAGATGAGGAATGACAGGGAGAGAGCAAAGGACCTGGGTGAGAGAGAAAGACTGAGACCTAGTCTCCTCCCTCCCTCAGCACTATCGCGGGTACTGATATAGCACCCCCTGGAGGTCTGGAGAAGTAGCACAGGCAGTTACTATGGAAACAGGGGCAGGGGCGTTGAAGAGGGTAGAGCATGGCAGTGCCGGGTGGTGTCCACAGTAGGTGGATGAAGCAATCTGTGTTTCAAAAGCTCCCTTTGAAGACTCCCAGGAATAAAGGAGGCACTTGGCAGAGGGCAGAAGGAGAGGGCCAGGATCCAGAGTCAAGGCAGTGGGGACTACAAGTCTCGTAGTTTTGGTATTTATGGCCAACGTGTGTATACATGTTAATCCCAGACTCTCAGTCTATCTCTTCCCACCCCCCACCATGGTAACCATAAGTTTAATCTCTCTAAGTCTGTGAGTCTGTTATATTTAAGACAGATAACTAACAACAACCTACTGTATAGCACAGGGAACTTCTGCTCGATATTCTGTAATAACCTAACTGGGAAAAGGATTTGACAAAGAATAGATATGGATATATGTATTTGTATAACTGAATCACTTTGCTGTACATCTGAGACTAACACAACGTTTTTAATCAACTATACTTCAATATAAAAATAAAATAAAATGACAAAAAAGTCAGTGTTACACCTTTTCAGCCTCCTGGATGCTAGAGACACATGGATAGACCAGTTTCCCAGGCAGGTCAGTGGCTGGAGCAGCCTGTCATACTCTTCTCTCCATCCTGCCCCCACAGGCCTGGGTTCCACATCCCCAGGGCAGTACCAGAATGCACTTTCATTTTTCATGAGAGGATGGAAAGANTAAAATGACAAAAAAGTCAGTGTTACACCTTTTCAGCCTCCTGGATGCTAGAGACACATGGATAGACCAGTTTCCCAGGCAGGTCAGTGGCTGGAGCAGCCTGTCATACTCTTCTCTCCATCCTGCCCCCACAGGCCTGGGTTCCACATCCCCAGGGCAGTACCAGAATGCACTTTCATTTTTCATGAGAGGATGGAAAGACCTTTGCTTTCTGCTGATTCACTGAGTTCTTGAATCATGTTGGGTCCCATGCCTGGGATGTTCGGTTTGGCTCAGGAAATGCTCGTCATTAATGTTGGTATTCCGATGAACAGGAAAAACTGGGCATTTTTCCTTATTGCTCATTATGTACTAAGCACTTTATATGACTCATCTCATCCTTTTAATGATTCACGGAAATGGCAACCCACTCCAGTGTTCTTGCCTGGAGAATCCCGAGATGGAGGAGCCTGGTGGGCTGCCGTCTATGGGGTCGAACAGAGTCGGACACTACTGAAGCGACTTAGCAGCAAAGTGGGCATATGTTTTTCATACCCATTTTACAGAGGAAACAAGTGAGGCCTAAAAGGAGATGAAGTATCATTCTCAAACTCACTCAGCCAAATGGAGCAGAGGTTTGAACTCAAGCGGTTAAATTTGAGACCCTGTACTNCTCTTCTCTCCATCCTGCCCCCACAGGCCTGGGTTCCACATCCCCAGGGCAGTACCAGAATGCACTTTCACTTTTCATGAGAGGATGGAAAGAGCTTTGCTTTCCGCTGATTCACTGAGTTCTTGAATCATGTTGGGTCCCATGCCTGGGATGTTCGGTTTGGCTGAGGAAATGCTCATCATTAATGCTGGTATTCCGATGAACAGGAAAAACTGGGTATTTTTCCTTATTGCTCATTATGTACTAAGCACTTTATATGACCCATCTCATCCTTTTAGTGATTCACGGAAATGGCAACCCACTCCAATGTTCTTGCCTGGAGAATCCCAGAGATGGAGGAGCCTGGTGGGATGCCGTCTATGGGGTCGAACAGAGTCGGACACGACTGAAGCGACTTAGCAGCAAAGTGGGTATATGTTTTTCATACCCATTTTACAGAGGAAACAAGTGAGGCCTAAAAGGAGATGAAGTATCTTTCTCAAACTCACTCAGCCAAATGGAGCAGAGGTTTGAACTCAAGCGGTTAAATTTGAGACCCTGTACTNGGACACGACTGAAGCGACTTAGCAGCAAAGTGGGTATATGTTTTTCATACCCATTTTACAGAGGAAACAAGTGAGGCCTAAAAGGAGATGAAGTATCTTTCTCAAACTCACTCAGCCAAATGGAGCAGAGGTTTGAACTCAAGCGGTTAAATTTGAGACCCTGTACTCTTGTCCTCTTCATATCCGAATAGAGATGCCATCCTCAGGTATTTTCACATAGACTTCACCCATTGAGGGATGGAGATGGGGGGATAAGGAACGCAGGACTAGGTGCCAGGGAAGCCTGAGTTCTTTCCACCCTGACTTGCTCTGCGTCTGTGGTCTTGAGCAAGTCACATCTGCTCTTTGCCTCTCAATTTCCTTATCTGCCCAACAGAAGCTGGGATCAGGTTGACCCTCTGCGATCTACCCAGGTACTACATCACGATATTCGCTTATGATGAAATTCCAGGATATGGCCAGGGCGTTTACTGAGGACGTCCAGGACAAAAACAAGCATTCGAGGGCACCCTGCTTGCTTATGGCGCTGTAAAACCTGCTCCAGGTGTCATATTTCTCCTCTGACAGTGAACTGTCAGAGACCAGACAGGTACGCACACTGCAAAACGGCGCCAGATGTCCTGTTTCTTCACTGACACTGCAGTGTCAGAGAGTAAGCAGGTACAGGGTGCTGGCTGCGGCCGGTGACTGACCCGTGGGGAAGCTCCCCCCTCGCCTGCAGCTCTCCTGGTTCCCCCTCCTGCAGCCCCTGCCAGCCTCTGATGGTGTGTGCAAGTGTGTGTGTGTGTGTGTGAGTGAAGGGGATGGGGCCTGCTGCTTCATGAGCCCCGGGAGGGATCCTTGCACTAGGAGAGCGCTTTGAAGGTGAAGAACCTTTCTTGATTCTGTGCTAAATTTTGCCTTCTTGGGTATTGAACTTTCTTAAGGCAGAGTCGATTCATCGGTACCCCGATTAGAACTACACGTCCCTTTCGACTCAGCGTCAAGGAGGGTCTTCGTTAGCTGAGGGGAGCTGAATTCTGAGGCATGTTAAAAATCCTTGGCAGCGCAGTGCCATGGCTTTTATACCTGGGTTTGAATGGAGATTTGGACTGTGCGCAAGCCTCTGTGCTGGTTATGACCCCCACCCCACCCATTTCCGGCCTTCTCTACCCTTCCCTCTGCCCCTGGAGGCTGGGCATGTGGGTGGTCCATGCTGGCTGGTTCCAACTGGACCTGGCCATTGTGAGCCACAAAGGAAACCATAGGCAGGGGGAGAATGAGGTGGGCAAGCTGTCTCAGTCGCCTGGTTTTGGGGAACCCCCAACTTAACCTCTTGTTGGGGTCCTTCCTCTGAAGTTCTGGTGCATACTGGACTCTGGGGACACCCTGGTCCCTCTGGGGAGCCCACTGCTCCTAGTTTCCTCCCTTCACTGAGCCCACACTCTTCTCTGTGGCCCCATCTGTGGTGACAAGTTTCCTGCTCCTCGCTCCCTGCTTCCTGTAGCCTCTCACCTCGTAGGGCACCTGTTGATGCTCCTAATACTACCACAAGGTGGGCAGGCCAGGTAAGGGTGTTCCCAGTTCATGGAGGACACGGGAAACCAGGGACATGCTAATAGCCAGAGTCATGGGACAGCTTCGTGCACGAGCTGGGACTCAAACCAGAGTCTCCTGATTCCAAGTATGGTATCGGCTCCACACTCCTTCTCATCATATTGTTAAGAACTTTCAAGTGGTCACAAAATATTCTTAAATATTCTATCTTAGATATTTAGCTTGGAAAATAGGAGCAAACTAGGCATATAATTCACAAAATTTTCAATTGCATCCTCTGCCAAAGGCGATAGCCTTCACTCAGTCTTAAAGGGGAATCTATAAAATTTAAAGAATATTAATGATATTGAGATACATACATAGGAAGATGGTTATTATTTCCTCTGCCGACCAACAGGAGAACAGAAAGTAAGTAATAAGCGAAAGACAAGTGGAATGTGTATTTGCATGTTATGATACATAACAGGTACAATGAGTGGGACAAGTGCCTTTTTAATTTGAGCATATGTATTACTTGTGAAAGTGAAGGCTGACTGTGCTGTCTTGACCCTGCCATGGTAGGGGTGGTTCTCAGTGAAGCTCACACCCCTGTGCTGTTTCCAGCATGGCAGCTGCTTCTCTACCAGAGCAGGCACTGGGATGGGTTTCTGGAAGAAGACTTGAAGGCCTAAGGGGGGGATCAGCTGTCTTCCCATGTTGCCTTGTCCCCAGTGGTCCACCCACATCCATGCATAATTGCTATTTCCACCGCGCCCCCATACCCCTGCCCGTGACTTCTCTGGCATCTGAGTCCATAATTCAATTCCTCCTCATTGGACATCAGAGGGGACAGCCCACCAGGAGCTGGCTGTAAGGTGTGGCAAATCTGTCTGCTGAGGTTTTCAAACACTGGCCTGAAGCTGGTGCCACTGGAGTCCTGGGCTGTGGGTCAGTCCTCTACTATTGGAGTGGCAGTGAATTCTAATTATAGGTTTAACTTGCATCCAAAGGCAGTTCCAAACTTTAGCCGGAGCTCACAGTTCCTCCCATTAGCTGGCGCAGACACCTGACTCTTGGGGAATGCCGTCGTGGCAGGACTCGGTGAGGAAGCAGTGGAGGAGGACAAGGTGAGTTATGCCCTTGGTGGAAGTTTTCCTCCATCTCTAGAGGCTTCTGCTCAGAATTGCAGTGGGTTGTCCCTCCTTTTACACTTCCCTGGTAGATAAGACGGACCTGAGGGCTTCCAAGCTCTAGTCAGTGGTTTTCACTGTGCAACAGAACCACAAAGTGGGCAGTGCCCACGGGGCAGGCCTGGCCAACTAGGTTAGAGTATCTGGGGTGAGATCTAGCTGACTCCACTCAGTAGCCAAGGTTAAGAATCACTTGCTTTAGCTTGCATGCTTTCTCCTTTCCAGGATGAGTTTTTCTAGGGCCTGGTGGAGCAGGGAGGGAGACCATTAACCAGAGGTAGCCGCTGCAGAGTGGCCTTTGTTAGCTAGCAATCTATCACAGCTTGAGTTTGATTCTCAACTTCACAATCCAGGAATTGGAATTTATTCAGATTCTGAAAGTGGATCTGTCTTAGGTATAGACTCACATTAGTCGAAGTTGTGAGACTGATGCAAAAGTCCAGAAGTTTGATGTGTTACTCAACAGTGAGAAAGATAATAGTCTGAAAACTGGGCTTCCTGCATTAGCATAAGCTGGCCTTTCTTGGAGCCAAGATATTTCCTTGCAACAGTATTTTCCACCTTCCCCAAGAGGCAGGTAGTTCCATCAGTAAGTGCAATGGGCCAGCCCACTTTTCTCAAATGATGGACCCATTCAGGCAGGGTCTCTCCTAAATAACTTAATTTTTACTGTTTGGCTTTGATTTCCTACAAGCCCGATAAACTAAACTGCTCCAGGAGAACCAGTGGTACTGGTTTCCTTGGCCTTCCTGGATGCCAGGAGACCTGACACCCCATGGATACTTCTTTGCAGAGGAAAGAGTTGGGAAGGTGAAATGAGAAGAGGGTAGTTTCTTGGTTTCTCTGGCTGTTTTTCCAGGCAGTGCTTGCTCTCAGTGTGGGAGACCACACTTGAAGCTGAAGGCATCGAGGAAGCTGGAAGGTGAATGGGGCCTTGGGAGGTCATGGAGGGTGGAGTCACAAGAAAGCTGGAGCTCAGAAGCAGCAGAAACTAGGAGGCGAAGAAAGCACAGGGATACCCAGAGCAGTGAAGAAGAGAGAGGGCATCTGGAGAGGATGGAGAAGATGCTCAGAGTGGTGGGTGGAGTTTGTTCAATGGCAGACATGACACGGTCACAGCAGAACAGGCGTCTCTGGGACAAGGGGGCCAGGCTTCAGCTGGGGTCTTCCCTTACAGAGAGGGTGCTCCTTCCCCAGAGCGGGTATTCTCCTCTCCTGGGTTCTGCAGGAACTGTCACTGTTTTCAGCACTGGACCTAGGCATGTGGGGACCAGGCCAGGCCAGGCGGGTCTGGTTCGCCCAGGTCCGGACTGCTTCCTGGAGGATTTCTGTTTGAGAGGCCCACAGCTGCCCACAGAGTCGTGCTGTAGGAATGGGGTATGTTGGCTGGTTTAGAAAACAAATGGGAAAAACTACTTCTCTGCATTGTCTACACCAATCGTATTCCGTAATAGCTGTTACTAGGAGAGCAAATGAAAAATGCCTTTCTTTCGCGCTGCCATCTCTCACGGCAATCTGCATCTCGAGCTGATTTGCAAATGTGCGGTTCTAAGTGGCGCGTGGTCGGAAGCAGTTAGCTCCTAATGTTATGCTGCCTCATGGGCAGCAGCCGAACCTATTAATGAACTAATCCCAGACTCTCCAGTGGATGCCGTCTGGGCTCCTCTGTGCTGCACTTTGCATTTCAGCTAAAATCAACAACGTTAAAAAAGAAGATTTTAAATGGATTAGGCTACTTATCTCTGGAATCAGTGTGCCCAGCAACTCTGGATGAGGGGCAGGAGCGTAAGAAGGTTTCTGAATTCGGGGAAGACGATGAAAACTGCTGGCTGTGAGCCAGGCATCCTGCCCCTGTCACATTTCGGCTGCGGGATCAGGGGCTCTAACTCTGGAGCTGGGTCTCTAGGTCCTATCCCCCACTAGCAGTATGACCCTACACAAATGACTTAAACCTCTCTGTGCCTCAGTTTCCTCATCTGTGAAATGGGTTAGTGATAAAACTTACGTATGAGAGCTACTCTGAGGGAGAGAGTTATTATTTTTTAAAAAGGCTTAGCGGTGCCTGGCCCATAGAACATGCTATATAGAAAGATGTGTTAGACAGTTCATTTATTTCACAAGTATTTATTAAATATCTGTCATGCACCAGGCAAAATTCCTTGTGCTTGGGATTTAGCTTGAGCAAGATAAGTTCTTGCCTGCATGGAGTTTACATTCTAGTAGTTGGGAAGGAGTTCCAGATGGTGGTAGGCGCTAGGAAGGCACCGTTAGCTTGAGCAGATTTATCACAGACCAGGGCGCATTTGGGAGGAAACCTGGGTGATGAGAAAGCGTCAGTTTGCCCAAGCTCCCCCCGAGCCTTCCTGGGTGGCTGGTGTGAGGGCCGAGCAGATGTCATGACACCAACACGCTGGACAAGCATGGGGGGCCCAGAAGCCAAGGTGAGGTGCGTGTGGGATGGATCTCTGTCATCTCCATTTCATGTCCATCTTAGAGTAGAAACAGCCTCTGAAAACAGACACTTTGGAGCTAAGCACAGATCTCAAGGGCTTCCCTGGTGGCTCAGATGGTAAAGAATCTGCCTACAATGCAAGAGACCCAGGTTCAGTCCCTGGATCAGGATGATCTCCTGGAGAAGGGGATGGTCACTCATTCCAGTATTCTTGCTGGGAGTATTCCATGGACAGAGGAGCCTGGCGGGCCACAGTCCATGGGGTCACAAAGAGTCAAACACCACTGAGTGCCACAGTCAGACCTATATACACATACAGGTCTGACTGTGTCTCAGGGATAGGGAACCACCTGGGAAAACGGCCTTTTCAGATTGCTATGGGCGTTTTCTGAGCAACATTTCAGGAGCTGACCTGCTAAATGCTTGATTTCTGGGTTCTACTTCAATGTCCATTCCCTTGGAGGGGACGCACCAGAGAAACTTCTCTTAGCCCTCAGCTGCAGAAGAGTCTTTTCAGTTTTCTGGACAGAGTTCTTCACGCCTCTTGTTTCCCTGTTTGCTCTGCCTCCAGGGAAACTGTTTTTCATGTCCCTCTTGGCACTGCATGTTCACGTGACCCCGTATTAAGCTTATTTCTGGCTCTATACTAACGTTTCTGCTCTTGCCTTACCCAGGTCCCTTCATCTCTTTACTTCATCCTTTTGTTTGATGGGCGTCCTTTTGAGAAGCAGTAGGGAGGGAGTCAAGGGAGCAAAGTCTAGTTGAGGCCTAGCTGAGGATGCGGTCAGGACTAAATGCTCTGACTTGCAGGGACAGCAGGTGGGGAGGCTCATCCTCCAGGGAAAGCACCTGGAGTGGGAAAATGACAAGGGGCTTCTGCCTGCGCTGACCCTGCCAAGGTGGCAAGTCTTGGCAATGAGTACTGGGGCCTCTGAGTGGTGCCTCTCAGAGCTGGAATATCTCTCTGTGTTTGATGAGTTTTTATATATTTGTAGATAACACACTTCAAAAATATAGTACGGCCTCCAAAGCCAGCCAGCCACCTCATCTAGTATTCGACAGAAGAAGGAATAACTGACCAAAGATGGAGGAAAGTGAATATGCTGCACTTGCCAGGAGAAGGATGTTGGGGTCCAATGCTATGCTGTCTTAAGGGTCTTCCGAGGCCCACACAGATGCCCCTGTATGTGCTGACTTGGGAACCTCACTCCAGGTAAGCTCTGATTCCACTGCCTGTGTAGACAGCAGGGAGGTTGGCAGGAAGACGGAAGGAACTGCCGGGTGTGACATAGCCCTCAGGGATTTATTTCCCATCTGCAGAATTGCCCCTGGTGCTCCCCTGGGAGAACAGTGGCTGACACTTGCCAATCTGGCTCTGACCCCCACAGGCTTCCTCGGCAGAGAGAGGGCATCTCAAGCTACTTCTCAAGCCAGTTTGGGTCAACAGGGCATCACAGATCACCTGTCGGAAGAGAGCTGGAGGCTGGGATGCAGCTGGAAGTTGCCAATCTGGTGTGGCTCCATCTTACAGAAGATTTGTGTTGGTGAAGATTGGGAGTTATTCTATACTTTCGTTACGGGTCATTTCAGCAGAACCCCTCATGATGCTCTTACTTGGACTCATCAGATGTCGTTGTAGAAATGGCTCATAGTGGAACCCTCCCATTACTGGAGGCACGCTCTTTCTTCCCAAATGAAGGAGAAGTCACCCCTTTGGGTCTTGAAGCTGGTGGATGCAGCTGAGACCTGGATGCTAAGGAAGTATCCAGATGAAGCCTGAATGTCTGAGGATGAGTCCATCAGCCTTAATTTGCACTGCATCACATTTGCAAGTTGCAAAATGGAATTTGCAATTGCTTTTCGGCAATGTTCAAATTAGCACTTCTTAGCATATTAATGAACTACTTTTTTTTTTTCTTCATTATGTGACCAATTTTAATGTAAATAGAAGTCTCATGCAAAGATTAGGTCAGTGTTTCATGAGAATAAAGTTCTGAAGCTTCTTATGGAGGCTGAGAATCCTTTGGAGGGGGCACGGCTTCAGCCCAAAGCAAAGTCCAGAATGTGTGGATTTTTCAGACCCCTGGCCTGGCAGGCTAAGGTCCTGGGTCTGGGGTGAGATCTCTGGCTACTGGCTCAAGAGATTGGACAACCACAAGGGAGGCTACAGGCCCTTTGCCTGACAAAGCTGCTGACTCAGCCAGGCGGGCAGGAGTGTCTGTTTATTTCCACATCTGAAAAGGAAATCAAAGTGTAGGCCACACACGTCACATCGTGGTCACACTAACAAAGGGAGCAACTTTCTCCAAAATGGGTCAAAGTCAGCTGTAGAGCGGTGTTATGTGAATTCCTTTTCCTAAGATATTTTCCTGTGCTGACGCTCTTCTGGTATATGCTTCAAGTAGCTGGTCCTATCTTAAAAGCATCATTACCCAAGCAGTGTTTGGAGCCATGTCAGGAAAAATTGAAAGGACCCCTCCCCATAAGGACCTTGCAGATCCGGCCAAGAGCAGGTCGGTGAGGGAACCTGATGCACAGAGAAGAAACCAGTAAATGGGGCTTTTAAATGTGTCCAGAGACCTCAGAGCCATGCACCATTTGTCCTGCAGAGCTGCTGAAATGAGAAACCTCGTATGGCCTCCCAGAGACCTGGAGTCAGATGAAAACGCAGAGTCCGAGAAGTCGGCCTGGGTGGTCTTCAACCAGCCACCCTGCTGGCTGAGGACCATGGCCTGGGGCCTCTGCAAGGGACGGTGACCTTCTGCATCAGAGTGACACAGCCACACCAGGCTTTCCAAGAGAAGCATGGACCCCAGGTTTTCTAAATGGCAGTGCTTTCTTGGTTCATTATTCAAAATGAACTGATTATTCATCCCCAGCTTGAATTACCAGCTAAATAGTATTTTCCTGCTGAGTGTACATTTGTAATGCTACCCATTTCATCCTGCGTGATGACATTACGTTCCAGGACCTTCGGCTACCTGTTCCTTACTATCTATAGATGGCTGCGTGGGTGTGCTGATTACATTTTAAAAACAAGAGTTTGTATATCTGATGGATCTGGAAATAATCAGTAACTAAGGTAGCAGAGTGGGAAAAAAAAAAAAACCAAAAAAAACCTAGCTCTTGATGAGTAATTTTAAAACTGTGAATACTTCACAGCGTGATAGATTCCCAGGGAAGGAGTCCTTCAGTCACAATGTCTCCCAAAATGCAACTGGGCCAGCAGTTGCTTTTTTTGAAGTCCCTGGGAACCTGGTAGGCAGTTTGTTCCCTGGGAGTGGAGAGTCTTCAGCCTCTCATCATTCCTGTGATTTCATAGGAAATGTTATATATCCATTAGTCTGTCAATGAACAACAACCTTAGGCAGGACTCTTTCAGAAGAGCTGAAGTCACATGAGCTTGCCAAACCATAGATTATTTTAGCTCATGTGACTGAAAAGTCAAGCTTCAGGTGTGGTTGGATCCAGGGGCAGGAACATTGGCAGGGTTCAGCTTTGATTTCTTCTGCCTTGATTCCATTTTCAGGCAGTTTGGACTCTCTTTGTAGTGGTGAGAATGGCTTCCAGCAATCTATCCTCTCAGGAATTGTAGGGAAAAGATTCTCTCTTTGCACAAACACCTGTTACTGAGTCAGTCTGGTCCTGATTATGTCCTACACCCACCTCTGAGCCAGTCACGGTGGCCAGTGGGTTGTGATGTCCTCATTGTCTCAGTCTGGGTCACCTGTCTATCCCTGGAGCTGCGGGTGGGTTCAGCTCCACCCAAGATCACATGGATTGAGCATGGGGGAGGAGTGATTCCTCAAGGAAAATCAGGATGCTATTTCCAGTAAAAGGAGGAAAGAGGCTGGGCAGGCAAAAACAACAGATGTCCACCCCAACAGCTTTTCAGTTAACTATTCACAGAAGTCCAGGAGCAAGTTATATCCAGAGAACAGAAAAGGAGGCTGATTCTACCCATTTAACTATTTATATTTTCTCAGTGAGTGGTTGGCTCACTGTCTGTGGATTTCCTTTTATACAGAGGCTAGTAACTTTCACCCCTTATTTGCAAGCTTGTAGCATCTGCTAGACTCACCTACCAGAAACTCGGCGCCTCCCTGGTAGGGGTCAGATTGGACAGGAAAGCTTGTTCTGCCCTAGGTGGAGGGGTGGAGTGGTCCTGGTGCCTTCACGGGCTCTTCCTGCTCTAGCTTTCTGAGTATGGGATGGTCACAAACAGGATCTGGGAAGAGTCCTCACAGATGGTCGCCAGTCTTTCAAGCATTCTTTCTCTACCCTTCCCCGCCTTCCGGTCCCCGGATGTTGACTCCTGGGATGTTTCCTGGAACATGTGGCTCATTGGGTGGTGGTGGAGTCCGTCTTTTCTCCTTTAACTCTGGCAGATTCAGCTGTTTGAGCCCAGCAATGCTGGAGAAAACCCCACCTTGTGTCTCTTGACTCAAGGAAGGAAGAGGCTCAGCTGGGAGACTGTCTCTCTGTTTTAGGCTTCTTCCCCCTCTTCCCCAATCCTTCCTTCTCTCCTAAGCCTCTCCCTCTGAAAAGTCCTGGAAGGAACTTCTTAGCCCCTTAGTTGACGCCACTCTTGCATTTTCTGTGGGTGCCGTAGGCTAGGATGGGGCAAAGGGCGAGAAGGAAGAGCTGGCAGATTGGTGGCTGCCCTCCCCTTCCGGCATGCCAGCCACCCTGGATCCCCGGAAGGTTTAGGGGACAGACTTTGGCTGCTGCTTCAGTTCTGGAAATGACCTCTATGGCTCGCCCTTCACTCCAGGTGTTCAGTCTCTCCTCTCACACCCATTAGAAGTTTGCGGTCCCTCTGAGGCTGGGTCCAATCCCATGAGAACAATTCAGGGGCAGGGGGCCGTGGACACCTCCTTCCTGCTTATTAGGGGAGAATCGCTCTGACGAAGCGGCAACGGCCCGCCAGAGCCTCATTATTTTGGGCTTCATTGAAATGCGCCGCAGAGCCATCCCCAGTACTTTATGTACTAAACTTAACTACAATAATGTATTCAAATCATTCTGAATTTATCTAGACTGAGCATCCTTTCCTCCTCCTCCTCCTCCACATTCTTTTTTTTTTTTAAAGATAGAAAATGTGCTTTTGGAGACAACTTAAGGCCCCCTGTTCTGCTAGGGAGGCACAGGTGATCCCTCCATGTCCCCCCTTCCCCGCAGTGACAACCTGGGGCTCGCTGGATGACAATGGTATTTGGGGAACTGCGGCGCTTTTTTCTGGCTCCGTGTCCCACCTCTTCCATTCCCCCACCCACCCACGTCTCTGCCCTTGCTGGGAGATGTGCTCTGGCGTGGGAAGGTTGGTGGTGCCCCGATAGCAAGCTGGAAGCTCAGGAGACTGCCTGAGAGGGGAGAGGGTGCAGAGGAAGCCGTTCTCACCCGTGTGGACGCCAGCTTTCGGGGGCTTTGGGACACTTGATCCTGTTCTCTGGAACCTCAGTTTCCTTGATACGAAAACTCATGTCAATGAGAGAGTTGCCTTTGAGCCAGTTCAAGGGGCTCTTAGCCTGGGGTCCGTGCATAAGCTTTGGGATGGTCCATGGATATCTTGAAATTGTATGCAGTATTCCAGCTTTTTTTTTCCCCCCTGGGGGAGAAAGTCCATTGCTCCCATTGGGTTTTCAAAGAGCTCTTCTCTAGCAGGGACTGAGATCTCAAACATCTACGGGCACTCAGGACCCCAGCCACCTTCCCGTGCATTTGCTCAATGCCCTGGCTTTACAGATGGCACCACAGAGGCTGCAGGAGGGGACTGGCCAGGGAGCTGGGCAAGGTTCTGGTGGGGACCACTGGAGACTGATCCTGGCAGGGCTCCAAGTGGCGTGGTGTGGGGAAGAACCAGCTAAGCCCCTCTGGACTCCCTCCTAGAATCTTCCAGAGGGAATCCCAGTGGAGAGGAGGGGTGTAAATAGGAGCCATGTGTGAAACACATACAAACCAAAGCTTTGGGTCAAAGTGATCAGGATGGTGTGGACCACTGGCGGATGTAGTTGGGGACCACTGTCCAATGTGAGTTTCTGCCTTTACAGCCGCCTCCTGGCTACAGGAAGGCAGCTCCGCTCCACCAGGTGTCTTGAACACAGCTCAGGCCATGTAGCTCCCCCAGGGCCGTCCTTCCTCTGCTGTAGGCTGGACCCTCCACTGTTGCAATCGGCATCTTCCTCATTTTCTTCAGCGTCTCTGACCCTATTCGGTGTTCCGGGTCTCAGGGTCACGTGAGTCAGTGAGCTTCCTTGCCTTGATGGAGGCAAAGTCCCCCTGCTCTTCCCTCCTAGGTGGAATCATCTGCCCTTCCTTCTCTTATTCCTGAATTTGTCTCCTGTTCTCTGTTTGACTGGGCTCTGGAGGTAGACCTCTGGGGCCACGGTCTCTGTCATCAGATGGCTTCTCCTGGTGTAAAATGGCTGAGCCCCCATGCATCTAGCCAGAGCCTCACCCCATCAGGGCTGTAAGTGGCACTGCTGGAAATATCCCATGGGAGTCTGTGCAGCTACAGGTCCTGTTGGGTCCCAACAGGAAGCCCTGCACACCCCTCAAGCGGTTCAGCATCCCTGCTTGTCTGCAAAGCGTGCTTCTCTGTAGCCTTTTCCAACCAGAGATGCCTTTTGAGGCAACTTTGCTTAGTATTTATGCCCCACACTTAACGCTTTCACCCTCCAGATGTGAGGAAATATTAATAAAGAGTTGTTTTTTAATAATTTGGTTAAAAGATGTAATTCTACTGTCTTTGAAAAGGCGAAGGCAAGCTTGCTGTCTGGTTATGAAAGTGTCATCACGGACAGCCGAGCCAGAAGTTCCGTGTGCTCACCATTAAATAAAATTTTATAATGAAAATTTTGTCTTATGAAGGTGAAACTTTGAGAACATATTAGAATTCTCATTTTTCTATGCATAGCAATCAAATGACCTTCCCATACTGCCACATAAAGTATAGATTTAAAGTTAAATGATCCAGTCAGTCATTTACCATTTTCTTAAAGAGTAATTTCTTCTGTAACTATGGATGTTTACATATGGTTTTCTTTTTGGTATTTACCTTTTAAGAATTGAAGGAAAAACTGACATTCTTTTTGGGAACTGTTTTTTAATAGCCTTTGTTTATTTTTAATATGTGGCGTTCCAGGCCTTTGCTCTAATGATTTTTTTCACACTGCATTGATAATTAAATTCATTCATTTTCCCAGCTGCACAATTCCTTTAAATAAAAAGTTATGGGTAATAACACCTCTTATGCTCAGAGTACAGAGGAGGAAAGGGCATACCAGGAGCTCTCCGTCGGGGGAAATCACTCAGATTGTGTAGGTCACAGGTTAAGGTGAAAAATCTGTGTACAGGTCCTCAGGTAGTCAGACCCTCTTAATTCATAGACTATGACCTATGGGGTGTGATTTTCTGAAACTGAAACACACCAGTGTTTTTATGTTCATAAAGATATGATTTATCTCCATCTATCCTATTTAAATTTTTAGTTCATAATGTGTAGTCATTGTGTCATCAAAAGCACTAAACGTGTTGGTTTCTCTTAAATGATTGGAGAGTGTTTGCATGCTGTTACCAACGAGCATATATAGAAAGAGGGCAGTAAAAATGAGGTGAGATATTTAGTGACATAAAAAGAACCATGTAGATTTGTGAAAATGTAAAACTGTGATCATGGAAGAGATTCTTGAAGTAATGAGAGAAATGCTTCGTCTCTGGGCTAGTGATTCACTTGTAGCTTCTGTAATTTCATGGATGCTATAAGGATTTGGTTTTTACACATTTTAATTTAGTCCGGAGATGTTCCTATTTTAATTATCCATACACAAGGGCACAGTATCTTTCTACGGTTATGGCTATATGTTACATTTATATATAGCAATAGCAATTTGGAAAAAAAAAAAAAAAACAAACCCCAACAAAATGCTTTCACCTAGATGACCAAAGGGTTATACTCATTTATTTTAATGACACTGTATGGACCTTTGCGTTCTTAAATAGGATTTTTAAACACACGGGATGCAAACACTCGAGGATACGCGCCCACACAGTTACACACAAGAGAAGAGAAAAAGGGTCTGTTCGATGTCCCCCTTTTGTGAAAATTCGGTAGATCCTTCAGTGGCAGCCCCTGAGTGGGGACACCTGGAGCCCCCTGCTTTCCTCGTTGAAATCAGAGGGCCCAGAATCGGGGAACTTGAGAGCAAATTGATTCCCACTGAGCCTCAGCTGTCGTATTTCAATACAGAAAAACCCATTTGTTGAAATGGGATATTTTCACTTTTGCATTGGGCTTAGTCTGTAGCAAGGAAGGAGACAAAATATATGTATGTATATATACAATAAGTACATTTCTGAACTCTGCATATTTGTAAATATACATAAATATATGATATATAAAAAGAATAAAATCTGATAGGAGCGACTGCTGACAAAAGCTAAAATTTAAGTCACCCAGCTCACACATTATCTGTGAAGAGGTGATTCCCTTACAACCATGGGGGTTACTCTGCCTCCTTCCATGGGGAAGCAGCAAGTAGAAATGGGTCACATTTAAACGAACCCTCCTGCAAAACCTGCTCCCCAGAGAGGCTGTGGAACGTTGTGTTGAATATCTGGCCACTCTGTAGGGGGTGTCTTGGGGCTCCTCACAGAAGCAAGCCCCTGATGTCACACGTTCAGAACAAAGCCTTTGAACTCTGCCAAACAACCCGGTCCCACTGATGCGTCCCGGGCCCAATGGGCCAGCGTAGACTGTCACCCATTTAATAGGGTGACACCTGATTCAGGGGAAGGAGAGGAAGTAAAGGGGTCACATGAGCTCCCAGGAGCCTTGGAGGACGGACTTAGGCCAGGGTCACAAAATTGGGCATCTTGGCGGCATGAGCCACGCATAGATGTGTTCTGCTTCCTTCTCAGATTATTAAAAAGAAACACGAATTTATTGCCAATGTCTCATAATCCGAGATTTCACATATTCATCTGGATTTCTGGCTTCATTTGAAGGCTTGAAAGGGCTGGAAAATTCAAGTCCTCACATCTACATTGAACAACCCATCAGGGCTGACCCCCACGGCGCCGACCCCTGCCAGGTCCCCGTAGTCCGTGTTCCCTGCGTCTTGCGCTGGCAGGCTTCCCCACCCCGGTGATCTGACTGGCTCTCCTGGTGCTGCAGGTATTTACACAACACTGGTGTCTGCTTGCGGAGGCATCGGCCACTGCCTTGGACAGCCCTGCCCCCCTTGCTATGTGGCCAGCTGGGGTTTGTTACAAGTGACAACCGGGCTAAGGAGTGTCAGCCGCATGGCTCAGAGGTGGGATCTTTCATACTCTCCACTGGGACCATGTTCTTTCAGCCCAGACACAACCACGCTTTTGAGAGCAAGCTCCTCCCAGCCTCGGGAAGGACCACAGAGGCTGATTAGGGGTTTCCTGCGCAGCCCCCTTGCACTCTGCAAANCTAGTGAGCCGGCGGCTCGCAGCCCCATAATAGGTATTTAATGCAGCTCCGTTTTTTCTCCTACTTCTTAGTAGACACCAAGATCAAATTTTTCTGAACTTAGCTTTGATTCTCAACTCTCTTGAAGAACTGGATCTTAGCCCTAAAACTTCAAACTGAATCTCCAACTGTCTTACGCATCTCCACATAGATACAGATCAGTGGCTCCAACTCCAAAATTAAGTTTATTGTTTTCCCTCTTTTCAGTTCCACAAAGCCAGATCCTCCTCCTGCCCTGTATTTCTGCTAATGATCATTGCAAACATGCTTCTGAGAACTGAGAGAATCAAAAGTATTAAAATATTATATATTCTTCTCTATGCCTTGTTTTTAACCAAACAACTATTGTCCCTAAATACCAGTAATGCATATTTCTTCTATCTGTTCCCTTTCTGTCCAGTTGCACCACCGCTCTTCTAATTCAGGCTTTCATTTCTATTGCCCAGATAATTTCAGCAGTCTTCCTAGAATTCAGCTTGAGTTTTGCCCCTGTCTGCCTCTGCCTGCCAAAATAAGTAAAAATTCCTCACCTCAGTTATTAAGATCTTCTCAATATGGCACAAGGCAAGCTTTCTATCTTCCCAAAGTAAGGCAGTATTAAACAAACAGGGCAGGGGTATGGTGTCACAAAGATTCCAGTTTAAATTTTGGCTCTATCACTTTCCCTATGACCTCAAAAACCTTCATTTTATTGTCTGTGTATGCATGGTAAGTCGCTTCAGTCATGTCTGACTCTTTGTGACCCCATGGACTATAGGCCACCAGGCTCCTCTGTCCATGAAATTTTCCAAGCAAGAATACTGGAGTGGGTTGCCATTTCCTATTCCAGGGGATCTTCCTGACTTAGGGATCAAATCTGTGTCTTTGGCATCTCCTGCATTGGCAGGCAGATTCTTTACCACTGCACCTCCTGGGAAATCCTTAAAGATTAGAAATAACATTTGTCAAGAGCCTGCACATAAAAGAGAGTAATAAACAGTGGCTATTATTACTTCCCTAATTGAATGTTATGTTCAAGTCAAACTGGATATCAGACAGGCCTGTTCATTTCTACTTATAGACTTTTGCCTATAACTTAGATCTCATGTCACTCTGGTTTGTAATGTCTGCCACATTCCTTAAGTACAAGCTCAAAAGCTGTCTACAGCAGGAAAAACTCCACAACTGCTCATCTTTTGCAGTACTGAGCACATCCCTGCACTCTTCAGTGCTGTGTACCTCCTTAGGGCTTATCTACTATAGATAATTCTGCATTTAGCTTAGACATCTTCATCAGATTAGACTGTAAAGCCCTTTGTCTCCTTCATAGTTGCTTAAGAGCATAAACTTTGGAGAAGGAAGTGGCAACCCACTCCAGTACTCTTGCCTGGAAAATCTCATGGATAGAGGAGCCTGGTAGGCTACAATCCATGGGGCCTCAAAGAGCCCGACACGACTTCACTTTCACTTTAAACTTTTATGCTGTGGAGAAGGAAATGGCAACCCACTTCAGTAATCTTGCCTGGAGAATCCCACGAATGGAGGAGCCTGGTAGGCTGCTATCTATAGGGTAGCACAGAGTCGGACACAACTGAAGCGACTTAAAGCAGCAGCAGCGGGTCTGGATTAAATCAAATAATTTTGGTCAGATACTTAACCTCTTTGTGCTTCAATTCCCGCATCTGTCTAGTAGAGATTATGATAGTTTCGTGTGTTAGTCACTCAGTCATGTCTGACTCTTTGCAACTCCATGTGGTGTAGCCCACCAGGCTGCTTCATCCATGGGATTTTCCAGGCAAGAATACTGGGGTGGGTTGTCACTTACTTCTCCTGGGGATCTTCCTGACAGCCATAAGGTTTTGTGTGGATTCCCTGGTGGCTCAGATGGTAAAAGAATCTGCCTATAATGCAGGAGATCCAGGTTCGATCCCTGGGTTAGGAAGATGCCCTGGAGAAGGGGTTCGCAAAGAGTTGGACACCATTAGTGACTAACACTATCCCTTTCAAAAGAAACAACACTTGTAAGGAACATAAGACTTACCTGGTGGTACAGTGGAGAAGAATCCTCCTGCCAGTGCAGGGGTCACAGGTTCGTTCCCTGCTCTGGGAAGATTCCACATGTAGAGCAATTAAGCCCATTTGTCACAACTACTCAGCCTGCACTCTACAGCCCAAGAGCTGCAACTACTGAGTCCACTTGCAACTACTGAAGCCCGAGCACCCTAGAGCCNATAAGACTTACCTGGTGGTACAGTGGAGAAGAATCCTCCTGCCAGTGCAGGGGTCACAGGTTCGTTCCCTGCTCTGGGAAGATTCCACATGTAGAGCAATTAAGCCCATTTGTCACAACTACTCAGCCTGCACTCTACAGCCCAAGAGCTGCAACTACTGAGTCCACTTGCAACTACTGAAGCCCGAGCACCCTAGAGCCTGTGTTGTGCAGCGAGAAGTTACTGCAGGAGAAGCCCTTGAACTGCAATGAAGAGTTGCTCCCGCTCACTGCAACTAGAGAAAGCCTGCACACAGCAGCAAAGACCCAGTGTGGCCAAAAATAAATAATAAACAGAGGACATACTCTGTGTATAGCATACATGCTCAAAAATGTTAGCTATTTTTCCTATTTTTTATCAGCTGAATATGTGCCTGTCACGTACTAGGCACTCAATATTTGTTGAATTAAACTGAATGTTTGTTTGATTTAATTAAGTTTGAAATGAATTGCTACATGTGTTCTCTCCTGAGAATGTAAATTTTGACAGTGATCTCTAGACATAACAAATTAAGAAACAGAGATACAGCGATGGTGGTCATTCACTATTTGAGGTTAATTGAATGAAATTATGTGTCAGAACTGGCTAAAGACACTTCTATTGAAATATCAAGCCTAGGTGTCAAATCTGATCTGTAATCTTGTCCACACCGTTTCAATAATAAATTCAACCATTCAGACTGCAAATCTCCCTTCAATTCTAACAAATTGTGCAAATTTAGGGATGGGTTTTCTGGTTACTTGCTTTTTCTAGATTCAGTCTTTTGGCTTAGTTTTGAATATTTTGGAATGCTTGGTGTTCTGATATGCAGAATTATTTAAAAAAAAAAAAACACCTAAAATTTATCAATAAGAAGTTTGACCAGAAGACAGACATAGTATTTTACCCTCATATATGTAAATAGTTGTGCATATATGAGTATATATACATGAGCCAAGGTGATAATGGTCAGAGAAGTCTTTGACACCAAATCCAGACAGCAAAAGGAGAATAAGAATATCTATAAAGGTAGCTTATAACCATATATGATTGTTGTTAACAGGGATATTAAATTGAAATTTTTAATTTTTTCATTTCTAATTGAAATATAATTGAAAAATAACATTATATTAGTTTCAGGTGTACAGCATAATGATTTGATGTTTGTATATATTGCAGAATGATATCACAATAAATCTAGTTAACATTCATCACCACACATAGTTCCAGAATTTTTTTCTTGTGATGAAAACTTTCAAGATTTATTCTCTTTGCAATTTTCAAATTATGAAATACAATACTATTAACTGCATCACCATGCTCCACATTACAACTGCATGATTCATTTATTTTATAACTGGAAGTTTTCTACCTTTTGGTTCCCTTCACCCATTTCTTCCACCCCAACTTCCCCATACCTGGCCTCCACCAGGATCTATACCTATTAGTTTTTCTTACCCTTTTGTTTTTATGACCACATCAAAGTAAGACCATGTGGTATTTGTCTTTCTTGGTCTGACTTATTTCACTCAGCATAATGCCCTCACCCATGTTGTCACAAGTGGCAGGATTTTGTTCTTCTGATGGCTGATATTCTATTGTACATATATGTACATATATATACAGATACAGATATATATCACATTTTCTTTAACCATTCATCTGTTGATAAACAGTTTGTTTCCATACCTTGGCGATTATAAATAATACTGCAATGAACATGGGGGTACATATATCTATACAAGTTAAGTGATTTCATTTTCTTCAAATGAATACTGGGAAGTGGAATTGCTGGATCATATGGCAATTCTACTTTTAACTTTTTGAGTAATTTCCATATGATTTTCCATAGTAGTGGTTGCACTAAATTTACATACTCATCAACAGTATACAAGGGTTCCCTTTGCTCCACATCCTCATCAGCACTTGCTATCTCTTTTTGATAACAGCCATTCTAGCAGGGGTGAGGTGCTGTCTTACTGTGGTTTTAATTTACATCTCCCTGATGATGAGTAAATGGCAAACCACTTCAATATTCTTGCCTTGAGAACCCCATGAACAGTATGAAAAGGCAAAATGATAGNTTTTAATGACACTGTATGGACCTTTGCGTTCTTAAATAGGATTTTTAAACACACGGGATGCAAACACTCGAGGATACGCGCCCACACAGTTACACACAAGAGAAGAGAAAAAGGGTCTGTTCGATGTCCCCCTTTTGTGAAAATTCGGTAGATCCTTCAGTGGCAGCCCCTGAGTGGGGACACCTGGAGCCCCCTGCTTTCCTCGTTGAAATCAGAGGGCCCAGAATCGGGGAACTTGAGAGCAAATTGATTCCCACTGAGCCTCAGCTGTCGTATTTCAATACAGAAAAACCCATTTGTTGAAATGGGATATTTTCACTTTTGCATTGGGCTTAGTCTGTAGCAAGGAAGGAGACAAAATATATGTATGTATATATACAATAAGTACATTTCTGAACTCTGCATATTTGTAAATATACATAAATATATGATATATAAAAAGAATAAAATCTGATAGGAGCGACTGCTGACAAAAGCTAAAATTTAAGTCACCCAGCTCACACATTATCTGTGAAGAGGTGATTCCCTTACAACCATGGGGGTTACTCTGCCTCCTTCCATGGGGAAGCAGCAAGTAGAAATGGGTCACATTTAAACGAACCCTCCTGCAAAACCTGCTCCCCAGAGAGGCTGTGGAACGTTGTGTTGAATATCTGGCCACTCTGTAGGGGGTGTCTTGGGGCTCCTCACAGAAGCAAGCCCCTGATGTCACACGTTCAGAACAAAGCCTTTGAACTCTGCCAAACAACCCGGTCCCACTGATGCGTCCCGGGCCCAATGGGCCAGCGTAGACTGTCACCCATTTAATAGGGTGACACCTGATTCAGGGGAAGGAGAGGAAGTAAAGGGGTCACATGAGCTCCCAGGAGCCTTGGAGGACGGACTTAGGCCAGGGTCACAAAATTGGGCATCTTGGCGGCATGAGCCACGCATAGATGTGTTCTGCTTCCTTCTCAGATTATTAAAAAGAAACACGAATTTATTGCCAATGTCTCATAATCCGAGATTTCACATATTCATCTGGATTTCTGGCTTCATTTGAAGGCTTGAAAGGGCTGGAAAATTCAAGTCCTCACATCTACATTGAACAACCCATCAGGGCTGACCCCCACGGCGCCGACCCCTGCCAGGTCCCCGTAGTCCGTGTTCCCTGCGTCTTGCGCTGGCAGGCTTCCCCACCCCGGTGATCTGACTGGCTCTCCTGGTGCTGCAGGTATTTACACAACACTGGTGTCTGCTTGCGGAGGCATCGGCCACTGCCTTGGACAGCCCTGCCCCCCTTGCTATGTGGCCAGCTGGGGTTTGTTACAAGTGACAACCGGGCTAAGGAGTGTCAGCCGCATGGCTCAGAGGTGGGATCTTTCATACTCTCCACTGGGACCATGTTCTTTCAGCCCAGACACAACCACGCTTTTGAGAGCAAGCTCCTCCCAGCCTCGGGAAGGACCACAGAGGCTGATTAGGGGTTTCCTGCGCAGCCCCCTTGCACTCTGCAAAGCCAGGGTGGAAGGCCAGCTTTGCATACTTGCCTCAGGTAGGAGTGCATTCCTGCCGCATTTAAAGATGTTGTTGCCTATGAAATCGGTACCTGCTGAGGTTTGAGGTCTCATAACACCGTTGTTCCCAATGGTTAATTTTTTCTTTCCCTCCTGGTGGTGGTGAGATATGTGTAGATACACTCAAGGATGTGTGTGTACGCATGCCCAGGTGGGGTCTCCGTCAGCTCTGTTCTGGCCTGGCACAAGGGGAGGTACAAATATCCGAGAGTGCGGATATCTGTGTGCGAGGCATCCCTGCCACTGGGACACAGCTCAGAGACCCTGCCCCTTGCTTCTTGTCAGTGTCTCCTGCTGGACCAGGAGCTCTTGGAGGACAAGGCGGCTGTCATGCTCATCTTTGTATCTCCAGCACATGTAACTGACTGTGTGCCTGGATGGATAGATGGATGGGAAAGGAGTTCTGTCTTCTTCTCAAGTGTGGAATGAGAAGTTGCTAACTTAGCTCAATGGTTGTGGTCCAGCAGGCTCCTGAGATCATGGGAGGAGGAGCATGCGGAGAGATCCCGTGGGCCCAGGTCCTAGCCTGGGCTCTGCCTCTTCTCAGCCATTTCCTTTCCTAAAGAAGGAAAGCTGGGTCATGTTTTTAAGATTACTTTTCCTGTGGAACCCCTTCATTCCCCTCCCCTCTCCCCACTCCCTGTGTTGTCTGTTTATTACAACTGTCAGGCTCAGCCCTGGAACACAGTTTTCTTGTGGACCTCCAAGATCTTCGTCCAACCTGAGCTGGAGGGGGAGTAGGTGCTTCAGAAACCATCATTATCAAGGAGAACTCGCTATCCTGAAATTGGGCACTTACCCTTCTTTTCCTTTTCTCCAAGAGGCATCCTCCCCTGCACCCCACTACAGCTGTTGTTGCTGTGAGGGCCTGGCTCCCTGGCCAAGTCGGTTGGACTTCAAGGCACCATTCATGATGCCGGTCCACAGCTAAAGATGTTTGCTGAGATGGTAGCCACCTGAGAGGAGCCCCTGGCTCCAGCTGGGCTCCTTTTCTGGGAATCTTTGTTTAAAAGCTTTGGTCTTAAAAACAAAACCAAAACAAAACCTTGGTCTTCGTTCCTTGTGTTTAAGGGGAAGTGAAGATGAATTCAGCATTTGAGAGGCCAGTAAGGACAGAAGCTGTCTCACACCATGCTCAAAAAGGATCCCTTTTCAGGCTACAAAAGAAGGGGATTTGGAGTAGAATTTGAGGGGACACACATGGCAAAGTGACAAAACCCCATGTCCAAGGAGTTTTCACTGGAAGAAGCGTAGACTCCCAAACTATGTTGATGACAAAGGCTTTCTGAGCAAAAGGAATTGGAAAAAGGAAATTACCAGCACACATAGGATGAACAAAATGATTCTCAGCTAAAGATCTTGGAGGAAAAGAACTCTTTTTCTCCTTCCTGAAAAAGTGCCAGAATGGAATGTGGAGGTGGGGCGGTGGTTATTTCCATCAGGGATTATAGACTCAGGTGCCTGCCTAGGCCAGAGCCAGGGTTGGCGGGGGATGAGTCCACCCTGGACCCCCCTTCTTGTCTTTGCTGGGCTGGACCATACCAGAATGGTTGGAGGGGAATTAATTGCAGGAGGAAAGAGCGGACCCAGGTTAGTCTGTATGTGTCCTTGGAGACTTTTATTTATATATATCTCTGCCATACAGGCCCCTGCTTCCCCTCCCTCCAAAGATTTTACTGTTTGTGTTCTCGTGTCCCCATCTTCCAAGAGCTGTGAGTCAACCTAACGTAGAGTAGAGCCATCTGGGCAGCTGGATTTCCTCCTTTTTCTTTCTTTCTCATCTTTTCTTTTAACAGCATTTAAACGTAGTTCAGTTCAGTCATTCAGTCACGTCTGACTATTTGTTACCCCATGGACTGTAGCACGCCAGACTTCCCTGTCCGTCACCAGCTCCCAGAGCTTGCTCAAAAACTAGTTTATTAGATTTTTTTTTTTTTCTTTTTAGGCTGTGCCATGCAGTATTCAGGATCTTAGTTCCCCAACCGGGGATGGATACTATGCCCCCTGCTCAGTCGTAACCACTGGAGCACCAGGGATGTCCCGACATCAATGTTTTCTTTACTTGCCCTGTCAAGAATTTATGCATATTTGACACCCATACTTCCCCATTTCTCACTCCCTATGCACCCCCTCACACCCCTGACCATACTGTAACATCTCCCAGGGCAAGGATGACTATCACTATTCCTCTCGGTACCCAGGACTGGGTAGTACAGCCAGGGCTCATGTGTCTCTCTTTGCTGATGGACTGTTGAGGTCAATGCATGTTTGACCTCAGACGTTTTGCAGGCCTGGGATTCTCATTGTGAAGGTCACCCAAGACAAACTAGAAATTGTTTCAAACATATTGCCCCGAATGTGAAGCAGACACATGGGGTCTGAATAGTCAAGAGGCAGCTGGAGCTCTAGGCTTTCCAGATCTGGCTAAATTAGAGAGTTAAATGATGTACTGAAACACAAGAATATTCTGCTTTTACTGTTCAGAGCTCCCCGTCCCCTGTTATTTGTTTTACACATTTTCCCCATTAGAAAATGAAGCATAGCAATTAGAAGACAACTCGGATGTTCTGTATTCAGGGGTTTTCGCATATCTATTTGGTAATTTTGTATTGCAGCAGCTTGGGCAGAGCATCCTTAAAGAGCCCTGTTTGGATTTGTCTGGATAATGTTTCCCAGTTCAAAGTAACTGCTAGAGCAGTAAGAAAATGCTTGGCAGAACTCGGCTCCATTAGCTTTGCTGTTCACACCTGCGGTGCTTCTCCACCCAGGCGCGGGGTTAACATAAGCACCTGATATTTGCAAGGACGCGTTAGGAAAAAAGAGAAGGGGGGGGAAATCAAGATGCCTAATCAGAAATTACCTTACTCGTAGTAAAACCTAAATTCATGAGAATTTATAAAAATAGATTTCTTTTAAATGCCGGAGAAGAGATTTAGAAGCAGTTTGGCAGATTGGGATGCATGGGACCGACCTGCGCCAGGTTCTTCTTAGGTTAATAAATATTCATTTTGTTTTTTTGGGGGGGATTCCAAGTATAAGACAGAGGGTCCTTGTTGTAGGAGTCAGATCTGTTTCTACAGCAAGAATTTCAGGTTCTTCAGTATCACGCATTCTTTTCTAAAAATGTAACTCTTTCCTAACAAGTCAAACCTCCAGTGGGAAATGCTCTAGGAGGTGGATTCAGCCACCGCCTTTCCTCCCTGCGTGCAGCTAAGCAAAGCCAGGTCTGAGCACCGTGCTTTCCATGCTCTCTCCCCTCTTAGTAACCTTTTTTTTTTTTTTTTTTTGGACACACAGAAAAGCTTCATTCAATATTGATAGTGTTTCAATACGTTAAAATCAACAGCATTTCAAGAATCTTATATAAAATGTGTACAGATGGTATGTTTTTTCCTGGTTTCACCTTTTTTGACCAGAAGAGTCCATTTTTAAAGGGATTTCTCCTCCCTTGAAACCTGTAGTCCGTGTCGTTCTCACAGAATGCAGGTCCAATTGGTACTGAAATGGTTCCTCCCAAGATGCCTGTGAAGGTGTTATTATTAGTAGTACCATTTATTTTCTGTGAGTGCTCAATTTAGCAAATTTGGGATCTTGAAAAAAAAAAAAAACCCTAAAATAATTTTTCTTCATCTGAGAAACAAGAGAGTAACATTGTCCGTAAGAGGTAAAAATAGATGCCTTGTCATTCTAACAAATATTTTAAAGCAAACCAGAAGATATATTCCAAATATGTTTCACTGAAATTTATTTGAAAGACAAAGAGAGAAGGAGAGAGAGAGGAAGAGAATGAGAGGGACTCAGTTTTAGTTGCAGCTGTTCCCAAAGAGTTTGGGAACAAGTATTCTTTCTTTCCTTTGCATGATTTCGATAAAATTAGGTCAAAGAAATGTTCATTTGAAAACAGTGCTTTGTCATATTATCTACAACACATGTCTAGCAAATTTATGAATCCAGCATTCATCGGCGTGAAGTTCCCAGTCCTAATGAATGGTTTAGACAGCATTGTCATCAATTTTCCGCAGGTGCAGCTGAGGCAATCAGTCACTTCAATCAAAAGCCTCCGTCAACTTGCGTGGCGCTGTCATTTTTTACACTCGGATTGCTGAAATTAACAAAAACGATCACTCCCAGAATGGCTTGACACCCCTCCCGCCTGTGGGTGGTGCTTTTGAGCAGCGCTTTGCTGCTAGCCCAGCAGCAGATTTTGAAAGCATTTTTTTTTTTTTAACTTTATACTAACATAATATTTCTTTTGTGATATTATGGAGATAAAATTGCACTGTGTGTTTTAACATACAACAACCTCTTAAGGCAAAAAAGTAAATTCATGTAAATGAGTTGGAGAAAGTGATAAGATTGGTTGGTGGGTGAGTCGCAAAGGTGGGACATGGATGCTGCAGAGAAAGGCTCTGATGGCCACCAGGGAGGTTGTCAGGTTCCAAACTTCCTTGTCCCTTCCCCTGTGAGGCCACATAGCAGATGGCAGTTTGGGCTCTGAACTTTGGAAGCTGTTGCTTTAAGAGTTAGGATCAAAAAACCAGGCCACCTGGTTTCTTTCACCTTGTATTTCCTCTGAGTGTACCGTTCACTTGCTTCCAAGTCTCTGGAAATCTTCTCCAGGGAAGGCTTTATCGATATCAGGAGAGGCACGTCTTATCACTATATGGGTGATGAGAATTCTATTCTTACCTTTGCAGCGAGTGAGCTGCTTCTCCTCCAAGGGGTAAAGGCACCTTCACATCCTCTCACTTACCTTAAAAGACTTCACAAAAGATCCGAAGAAGGAAAAGCTTTGGCTTTTTATATCACTGAAAAATAACCTTGTTTCCAGAACTCTATAGTCCAAAAAGGATTTCAATAGTTCCAGCAATACAAAGAAAAAGCTGCGAGAAAAACTCTGCATATGCCAAAGATGAACACGGCTGTCTTTATCCTGAGAACACGACCAGGTGCCTTCTAAATCTTTAAAATATATGGACAGACAGAAAGCACTTAGCATCCTTCCTCCATGATGAATAGAGTTAACCTTTGTAGTCTGCCAAAAGTCAGTAAGTTTTTCTTTCCCATTTGTTTCAGCAGAATCAGGAGTAGAAATGCAGGTGGGACCAGATAAACTCACATTGTCTTGGCCTTTTTTTGCTTACCTGCAGCAGCTAGACTGCTTATAGCAGCCGGTAAGAAAGATGTGCTAATATTAACTCATTTAAATGAGTGGATTACTTTAATTGACAGAAGTGCTTGAAGGTATTAAACTGGCCGGAAAAATACTGAGGTGTCTTTCCCTTGTAGGTATTAAGAGTGGTCAGTTACCCCAACGTTTCTGTGGTCGCATTTCAAAATCCACGGGGTTTCTGAGGAATGCAAATTGTTAAGACTAGAATAAAAATGTACTTTTTCGTAACTAGTTGTGTCACTTTGCAAATAGCTTTGATGCAGGGTTCCTGCCTGTATCTTTGTCATCCATACTTGCGTTTACGATCCCTTCCCTCAGAGAGCAATTAGGAACCAGAGTTCCAGCTAATATTTGAAACTGCATGTGTGTCTGCAGCCAAAGGGGAAAAAGGGTCTGTGATCATCTGTACCTAGAGAGAAGCATTCCAACAGCGCCCACCTTCGAGACACTTGATAAGAAATGCAGTTGGGGGAGCCTAAAGAGTCTTGAGGGGGTAGCTTTTCTGCTGAGGATGACGATGGCCACCCAGTCGCCAGCCGGGCTTGCTGGAGGAAATCTACGTTTTGGTTCGCTTCCGTGGAGTCTGAAGTTAAATGGTCCTGTCTGCTGCTTCTCATTTGTGCCACTTGTTCAAGATCCCTTGAAATGTACCATTACAGTTTCCCTTTAGTTTATTTCAACAGAACTAAACCAGTCAGTATGCATTTTGGCCTCCCCTAATTTCCTGGGCGTGCCCGTGGACTAGATCTTCTCTTTTGCTTTTATTACCGAAATATCAAAACATTTGACTTGCCATCACTCTTCATGTAACTGTAGATGTTGGAATAAAAGGGAAAGTTGAAATAGAGTGTCCATAAATCAAAGAAATGGATGCCGGGGAAAGAATCAACAGCATATATAGTCAAAAATATGTATCGTCTTAAAGGAGATGCTTTGTGTTGCCCGTACGTTTTAATATCATGCTCTCCATTAGGCTGTTCTCTGTTTTACAGAGAAGGCAAATATTTCCATTTTTGATTGTTTTTCCTTTCTCTTCCAATCCAAATGAGAATTTCTTTGTCATTGTTGTTATTTTTCTTGTTAAAAGGAAGGGAACTAACATGTTTTTTTTCCCCCATGAATATATGTGGTGGAAAAAAACGCAGCGTGTTTTGACTAAGCATGCACAATGTTTTATTAATCAGAGCACCGGAGTAGAAATGAAAGCACTACGTCTTTAAAAGTGCCTGGGCGTCCAGGTACGCGGGGAGATCCGTAAAACCGTTGACCAAGCACAATCTACGTAGACAAATGTCTTCTCATTGTGTGATGCGTGAAGGCCATGATAGATGGCTTCTAACAACAAAGCGTGGCCACCGAGACAAAATTAGTGTTGTTTTAATTACCAGTGTCTGTAATGTTATCTATCCATAACTGCCTGAAATAGACCGTCACCGAGGGTCAGCGGGCGACCTGAGCTGGTACTTCCAACACATGGCTCTTATCGGCTCCCCGGTCACAGCACCGTGCTTAAAAAAAAAAAAAAAAAAAGTTTAATGCTTCCCTCGCAACATTTACTTATAGCAAAAAAATTGTTTCTTGTTTAAGGGAAGTGCCTTTATCTTTTTCTTTCAAAGCGAGGAAAACAAGCAGATCTTATTAAATGCTATTTGGAGGTCAGAGTAATGGGCAGAAAATGGAACTGGCCTTGACATTCTTCAACGAAAGTTTACGCTCTCGGAGTGGTGTTTTTTGTCAGTCACAAATAGCATTATGACACTAATAGGAAGGAAGATTCTTTATTTTTGAAACCTCCTTGAGCTGAGATGGGCCGCTCTTCAGACGTTAGTAAGTGTGTATATTGTGAAGATGAAGTATCCCTTACTTTCTGAGCTTGCGGGAGATGAAAGATAGGCCAGCTTTTGAAAATGGCCTGCGTGGCACATGCTATAAATGAGCAGGGAAAGCAATCGAGCTAATAGATTACAGTAATTATCCAATCTTTGGCTAGTTTGTATTGGCAAACTATAAATACAGTACACATTAGAACAAGGTGCTTACAGAATGTACATGAAAGGTCATTGTAATTTGCAAGTCGCTAGTCATTAGAATATGCTAAAAACCATTGCTTCAGGGCTCAGATTTTAATGATGAATACATTGATTATTAAGTAGCAGAGGAAAAATGTACAAGAGCTGCTGGGGTGTAATGATAGGTCGCTTTATTTTGGGAAGGAAATCAACTCAGCTTCAGAATGCATGCATTGAGGAATATAATTGCAGCGAGGAAAATTCCTCAGAGGAGCTTGGCACATATTAAAAGCAAAAACTTGAGACATGTTTGTGATAAGATTACTAATAAATCTCTGGTAAGTCTTAGACTCCTGACAATAATACAGCAACAGAGTACTTCATCTTCTCCAAGCTTTAGAATTTAAGATCAGTCACAAACAATCTAAATTACGACTGATGCTAGGCAGATGCAGTACTGGACGATGCTGCTCGTCATAAATCTCTCGTTCCTTATATGCAAATTAAACTCCATTTTAAAAGATAATTTTTCACATGGTGATCGCCTTTATTTGCGAAATGCTGGTGATTTTTAATGGGGAGAGGAAAAGGCCAGGCTCCAGATCTGGGAAGGATCTTGCGTGAGAGGGGCGTCTGGACGCCTTCTGCCGCTGACTTTGGAGAGAAGTTAGGAACCACGTGGCCGTCAGGGTTCCCTGGTCCCATCTATGCTGTGAGGCTCTCTGACCTTTTCCAGCAGAGCCAGGTGTCCATTCCTGCTCTTTCTGGAATGGGAAGGTGTTCTGTGATAGTCTTTCCTCGCTCCCCCCGCCCCCCCCCATGCCAGCTTCCCCCCTCACAGAGTGCCGGATGCTAACTGCCCTGACTCTTTGGGGTTTGTTTGCATTTTAGAGGTAAAGCAGCTTACATCTGTGTCCTGAGGGCGAAGAGCTTGTTTCTCCTCATCCCTGCCTGTCCTCTTGAAATGTTTGTCTCTCAAGCACTGAATTTTTATTGTGGGGCTGTTGGTGGGAAACTTGGAAAGAATGAAGAGTTTTGAAAGAGTAGCACAGGCTTGCTTGCTTTTTCTGAAATCTATCATTCTCCTGCTGTGTCAGCCATCAGTGCCCGGGGTCTCTGGGGAATACTTGGCTTTGGGTGGAACCATGGGGCAGGGAGAGCTGGGGCCCTCCTGGGGACATGGATGTTGGCTGCCACCCATCTACCAAAAGAGCCAAGCCAGGGGATTCTCACAGCCCGCAGGCCTCCCCAGGGAGGGACGTTTTCACTCTTCATGGGCCTCTAAAGAAACATCAGGACCGAAGGCCAGTGTGGCCAGTGGGTTCCCTTCTGTGGGCAGCAGCACCAGATTGGAAATCTGGGTTCCATCAGAGGCCTGGCGAGTGCCTGCTTTTCCCTGGCGCTCAGGGCTTGAGGCTCCTACTTATTTTGGGATGGTTTCTTGATTCTGTAGTGTAATGACAGGTCTCAAGGAAGTGTGAAGTCTATTTGTGCTTCTCTTTGTCTGTCATTCCACCCCCATAGCCTCCACAAACACACACATGTGCGCAAGTGCACACACACACACTTCAAGTTAATGGACTTAAAACCCAAGTGCTTGTTGATCAGTGCCAGTAAAATCCTTTCTAGGGGGAAGGGACCTGCAGTTCCTCAGGGATGATGCCATGAGAATTAGGTGGTGCCGCACTTCCCGCTGGGTCCTGTATAGCCAGTGATTTCATCAGCCTGAGCATTAAGCAGCAACGCTGCACAAGGGTAAGAATATAAATATGCTTTACAATGCTCAGCTTCCTATCGTAAGAATACTTCCTGAGTGGATGTAAATTTACAACAGGTGCTTATCAAATGTGAAAATGCTTGCAAATCAGAAACAAACTTTAGGGTTGTGAACATATTTCAGTGATGGCTCTGGTAAGGGCTGTGTTCCACGCCAAGCGATAATGTTGTTCCTCTTTAGCTGCTACAGGACGTGTCTTTCCATGGTTTACCACAGGGGAAATGATGGTGGCTGAGCCTCAGATTCTGGTGTTAAGATGCAGATTTATTTAATAAAATCCATATTTACCACTAGGGCACACATACAGCCAGTNCTCTTTGGGGTTTGTTTGCATTTTAGAGGTAAAGCAGCTTACATCTGTGTCCTGAGGGCGAAGAGCTTGTTTCTCCTCATCCCTGCCTGTCCTCTTGAAATGTTTGTCTCTCAAGCACTGAATTTTTATTGTGGGGCTGTTGGTGGGAAACTTGGAAAGAATGAAGAGTTTTGAAAGAGTAGCACAGGCTTGCTTGCTTTTTCTGAAATCTATCATTCTCCTGCTGTGTCAGCCATCAGTGCCCGGGGTCTCTGGGGAATACTTGGCTTTGGGTGGAACCATGGGGCAGGGAGAGCTGGGGCCCTCCTGGGGACATGGATGTTGGCTGCCACCCATCTACCAAAAGAGCCAAGCCAGGGGATTCTCACAGCCCGCAGGCCTCCCCAGGGAGGGACGTTTTCACTCTTCATGGGCCTCTAAAGAAACATCAGGACCGAAGGCCAGTGTGGCCAGTGGGTTCCCTTCTGTGGGCAGCAGCACCAGATTGGAAATCTGGGTTCCATCAGAGGCCTGGCGAGTGCCTGCTTTTCCCTGGCGCTCAGGGCTTGAGGCTCCTACTTATTTTGGGATGGTTTCTTGATTCTGTAGTGTAATGACAGGTCTCAAGGAAGTGTGAAGTCTATTTGTGCTTCTCTTTGTCTGTCATTCCACCCCCATAGCCTCCACAAACACACACATGTGCGCAAGTGCACACACACACACTTCAAGTTAATGGACTTAAAACCCAAGTGCTTGTTGATCAGTGCCAGTAAAATCCTTTCTAGGGGGAAGGGACCTGCAGTTCCTCAGGGATGATGCCATGAGAATTAGGTGGTGCCGCACTTCCCGCTGGGTCCTGTATAGCCAGTGATTTCATCAGCCTGAGCATTAAGCAGCAACGCTGCACAAGGGTAAGAATATAAATATGCTTTACAATGCTCAGCTTCCTATCGTAAGAATACTTCCTGAGTGGATGTAAATTTACAACAGGTGCTTATCAAATGTGAAAATGCTTGCAAATCAGAAACAAACTTTAGGGTTGTGAACATATTTCAGTGATGGCTCTGGTAAGGGCTGTGTTCCACGCCAAGCGATAATGTTGTTCCTCTTTAGCTGCTACAGGACGTGTCTTTCCATGGTTTACCACAGGGGAAATGATGGTGGCTGAGCCTCAGATTCTGGTGTTAAGATGCAGATTTATTTAATAAAATCCATATTTACCACTAGGGCACACATACAGCCAGTATGCCCTAAATTCACGAGAGAGATCTTTTCCTTTCAGAAGAACTAATATTTTCCTTAATTGCATGTTTCTACCAGAAGGCAGGCATCTTCTACCCATCTTTGCGGAGTCATGATAGAAACATTTTTTAACTGTCTCTTTCTTGATGACTGAAATGTGCTGTATCCAGAAAGCAAGGGGAGAGGATCACTTCTTTGGCTGGTTGGCCTGCTCTAAACACTAAATTCCTCAGAATAATTGGGTCTGGTGTTTTTCTTGGAATTGCACTTTTTCTTGCAGCTTTAAAATAGTCCCCACCCCCTTTGCCCCCCAAATCTTTAAGGTTTGCTCACAAGATGTACTTGTTGTGCAGGCAGTAATTAGCCTGTTACAGAGATATTAATTAACATGTTGGAAATGTTTTCTTTATTAATGAGAAATTCACACATTCTATTTAAATTAATTTGTATAGTTTAAAATTAATTTATCGTGGCCTTTGATGACCTCAAATCTACTAAGACAAAACTGGAGTATTGTACTAACTGTTAAACCATTCATTAAACATTTTATGCAAATAGTGTTTGTTTATAAACAAATTAACTGCAAGGATTTTCAAAACAGGTGCTGTGTTGTGAATGCGTACTAAATGATGTGGTACTGAAAGAATTAATTAGACCTTCAGATGTAATTAGTTGCAATAATTTGCGTGATTAGCGGCTTGGTTAAGAAGTAAGACACACACATTGTAATGCATGGGAGAGTCACTGCAGTGGTTTTGTCTTTCATAGGGTGAGGATAAGCCTTCTCCATGTTTAGGAAATTTTTCAAAAAAATTGCTGACATAGCTGGAGTTAATTGCCAAGTGTCCTGTGGGGGAGAATGTGGTGGTGGTTGTTTTTTCTCCCTCTTTCTCCCTTGGCTTCTTCCCGTGTGTAGCCATCGGCTGCGCTGCTGTTTGTTTGCACCTTTATGAATTTTTAAAAGAGAAAGTTGTTAACCCCAGATCTTTGCATCCCCAGAGGAAATGACGACACTTAACACTTTGAGGGTTAAAAGACAGAACGCAATTATTATAAGGCAAAGGAAACATGTCCCGCATTTCAAGATGGGCTGTTATCGCTCAGGGAGTAGCTGCAGTCATTTTTTTTGACGTCGCAGTGGAAGTGTCTCGCCTCTTCTTGGCAGAAGATGGGCAGCCACGGTGAGCAGTTTCATCTGATGGGCTGCGGAAACCGGGACTCGTCACTGCCGATGCTTTGTTTACATGATGCTGGCGTTCTAGGGGCAAGGGCACCGAGACGCCTGGACCACGGTATTCAGCTAAGTTTATTCTCTAGGGCCATGGTGCTGGGACATGGTTCTCCAAGTCTTGGGGACCCGCAGACCCCTGCCTTTTCTGCTGGGGGGGGTTTGTATGTCATGATCTGGCTTTGGAAAATCCTGGTGAAAAACAGATTGTAATTATTTCATTCATTCATTCAAAGATATCCTTTGAGTATTCTGGGGACACAGTAGTGATTGATACAGATAAGGTTATTTTCTGATGGTGCTTGGTGTAGGGCAGAGACAAACAGATGATATTTCAGTTAATTTCAGTGATGAGGAAATACGAAGAAAATAAAACACGATAATCCAATGGAAAGTGACCCAGGGGAGTGAAGAGGGACAAAGTCTATACAAGTTTTCAGAGTTTTTAAGTGGGTCCCAGTGCCTTCAATTTCTTTCCAATCTATTTTAATATGAAACTGCTTTGATTATAATACATGTTAATTTCTTTATGTGTGGCTGTATTAAATGACGCAATATACCCATAGATAACTACTGTGGGACCTCCTGGCAAAGTAGGTGCTCACTAAATGACTTCTGAGTGTGAATCTGAATCTTGCTTGATCAGACGCCTGTGGACTCAGTTGGGATTTTGATAAGCTCTAGAGAAGAGCTGGGATGACGCTCCTCTCTCAAATGTGTGGTTCCTTTTGCAGCCCCTCTGAGCAGCCATTACTCTGTGTCCTTCCTAGGCAGTGGCGGCCTCCCCTGCTGAAGAGACAGGGTCGGGATAGCAGGTGATTGGTGAAGGGGCGCCTGAGGTCTACATAAGCCTGTTAGTTAAACGTGTGTGTGTCTGTGTGTGCGCCATGCCTTCCTCTTCCTGAAGCCTGGTAAATGACAGCAAGACTTGAACGGCTTGGGTTTCACAATTTACTAAAGGCTCCTTTACCAAGGGTGTGTTAGCTCCCCCACGACCAGGCTGAATGACCTCTGGAAGGGCTGGGATGATGTCTGAGTTCCCTTCTGACTCAAGAGATCAGCGATTCTACTCGACCTGGGAGAGACGGAGGAGTTAGAGATGAAAACTTGTGAGTTTCCAGAGGACCAGAGCTTTCTCTCCTCTGAGTTTCTTGGTGGCGTTTGATTCTGTTCCTCCTCATTTTCAGCTGGTGTTTGCCAAGCAGTCTTTAAAATAGGCCCTTCTTGGACGATGTTTGAACTTGAGCAAAATTAACATTTGCGTGTCTTCAGTAGCTGCAGTGCATCATTCTGGGCAGTGAAGGATGAAAAGTCAAAGAATGTGGGCCGCTTGATTAAAATGAACAATCAGGGCAAGTTCTGAAAGATGGATACGGAGAGCTGGCCTGTTAATTTATGTGGACTCGATTCCAATGGCAAAGGGACATTTTTTTCCCCTTTGAAACTTTTAAGAAATTAGGTTTTAAAGCTGAACCGGTGCACCACTCAACTTAAAATAGAAGAGAATTTGATTTTATGCGGTGCCGTTCCCATCCTGGCACTCTCTAATATTGCATATGGAGAGCTCCTGAATATAGAGTGGCGGGGAGGCGGTGCTGGTTTGAATGACTTCTGAGAAGGTGATGAACAACACAGCCCTTTGGCTCAGCACTTGGAGAAGCACTTCCTGTGGGGTTCTAAAGCACCTCTTCTCTGGACTTGTGTGCTTCTGTCCCTTCCTTGAACTATGATCACAAATACCATCCCATCCTACAAGATTCGACTTGAATGTGGTCTCCCCAACCCCTACCCAGGTATCACTAGTAGTTTATCCCTCTGGAATAACCCCTATAGTAGCATGTCTATAGGAATTGTGATCTGTTTGTGTGTGTCCTTGTGAAAGTAGTTGGCCTTTATAGTAGAGCGCCTGCACTGTACCTGTGCCATGGAATCACTCACAAGATTATTTATGATCAAAAGAGAGAACACAAACCAAATGCCCACAAGGCAGGCTTCTGACAAAAGTCGGTGTTGCTCCCTTACTCTTTCTGCTTCTGCGTGGGGAGGAGGGCGGATTGGCAGACCACAGATGAGTGAAATCCATCAGTGTCTCACAGATTTGCCTTCAAGTGTTTCTCTCCCAGGCTGGAGGAGGGCTTGGTGGCTCATGGATGATTCTGTAAGTCACATATTCTTACCATCACCTCTAAGTGTAATAGTTATTGACTTTTGAGAACGCACTCAATTTTTAAAAAATCCTTTTTATTTTGTATTGGAATATAGTTGATTAACAATGTTGTGATAGTTTCAGGTGAACAGTGAAGGGACTCAGCCATACATATACATGTATCCATTCTCCCCC
The DNA here is from genome assembly GCA_006410615.1 of Neotragus moschatus. Lineage (NCBI taxonomy): Eukaryota > Metazoa > Chordata > Mammalia > Artiodactyla > Bovidae > Neotragus > Neotragus moschatus. The sequence goes on along the minus strand of SJYA01002795.1, from coordinate 9,350,024 downwards.
AACTCCCCTCCCATCTAGGCTAGCATGTAACGTTGAGCAGAGTTCCCTGTGCTATACAGTAGGGGCTTGTTGGTTATCCATTTTAAACATAGCAGGGTAAGGACACACTCCTTTCAAGTGTGTGTGGATCTGCAAGGAGATCCAACCAGTCCATTCCAAAGGAGATCAGTCCTGGGTGTTCTTTGGAAGGAATGATGCTAAAGCTGAAGCTCCAGTACTTTGGCTACCTCATGCGAAGAGTTGACTCATTGGAAAAGACTCTGATGCTGGGAGGGATTGGGGGGAGGAGGAGAAGGGGATGACAGAGGATGAGATGGCTGGATGGCATCACTGATTCAATGGGCGCGGGTCTGAGTGAACTCCGGGAGTTGGTGATGGACAGGGAGGCCTGGCGTGCTGCAATTCATAGGGTTGCAAAGAGTCGGACATGACTGAGCGACTGAACTGAACTGAACTGAAGGACACACTCATTGTTCACATGCTACCTGGGAGACCCAAATCACAACATAACTGTTCTCCTTACTGGTTTATAATGTCTCTTTTCTGAACCTCAGTTTCTCCCACTGCAGAACAGTTCTCGTGTGTTAAGAGTTTCTGCCCACTCAGATGCTTTCAGAGCCTATATTTGGTCTTGAAGCAATTATAGAACCAGGGGATAAATTAGCCTAAGGTATTTCCTTTGCCCTTCTTACGTCCTCTTTAATTTTGGGTTGTGCATTCATTTTGGGGTCTTTTTCTTTCCCTCTTTTCAGTGTGATGTATGGAAAAACAGTGTTTAAAAGAGACCTTGTAAAATTACACTTGGATTTCAGCAGGATTCTATGAAATGTGTGCTTAAGCATTTTGGGGGTAAAAAAGAATTGAAAACGGGATATTCTCTTAGACTTAAGTAGCTGGAACTGGAAATAAGTTGCAAGGAAGAAGGAAGTAAGTATCCAGAGAATTCCAGTGCATCCTTTAGGGTCTGGCTCCCTCGGACCCAGAAATGGTGCCTTTTTGGTGGAAGGGCTTGGGTGATGTTAAAAATGAGGAAATGATCTGAACAACTACAATGATTAATACTAACACTCGTCTTCAAAGAGCCATGAGCTCTTTAGTATCTGTGAAATNAAGGACACACTCATTGTTCACATGCTACCTGGGAGACCCAAATCACAACATAACTGTTCTCCTTACTGGTTTATAATGTCTCTTTTCTGAACCTCAGTTTCTCCCACTGCAGAACAGTTCTCGTGTGTTAAGAGTTTCTGCCCACTCAGATGCTTTCAGAGCCTATATTTGGTCTTGAAGCAATTATAGAACCAGGGGATAAATTAGCCTAAGGTATTTCCTTTGCCCTTCTTACGTCCTCTTTAATTTTGGGTTGTGCATTCATTTTGGGGTCTTTTTCTTTCCCTCTTTTCAGTGTGATGTATGGAAAAACAGTGTTTAAAAGAGACCTTGTAAAATTACACTTGGATTTCAGCAGGATTCTATGAAATGTGTGCTTAAGCATTTTGGGGGTAAAAAAGAATTGAAAACGGGATATTCTCTTAGACTTAAGTAGCTGGAACTGGAAATAAGTTGCAAGGAAGAAGGAAGTAAGTATCCAGAGAATTCCAGTGCATCCTTTAGGGTCTGGCTCCCTCGGACCCAGAAATGGTGCCTTTTTGGTGGAAGGGCTTGGGTGATGTTAAAAATGAGGAAATGATCTGAACAACTACAATGATTAATACTAACACTCGTCTTCAAAGAGCCATGAGCTCTTTAGTATCTGTGAAATATATGAGGCTTCAGTTGAAGTTTTTATCTGAGAGATGTATCTGGGGCTCTATTTCATCTTCACTCAGCTGAAGGCAACCTTGAGGGCTGCATGGAAGGAGGGAGAGGTGGGTGGAGACAATTCTGAGGATAGAGAAGCAATATTCTTGAGAGGTGTCTTGGAAAGCTTGGTGTCCTGTGTGGGCTCCTGGAAGAATTCAGCAGGTGCGACCGCTGTCTTGAATGGTGTCAGACCTGGGTGTTACTTCCACCTAGACCCCCTAATTGACCAACCAACCTCTCTGGGTCTTAATTTGCATGTAGATCACATAAGAAAGACAAACTCTACCTTTCAGGGTGGTTATAAGGAATAGAATCTATGGCCTGTGCATTCAACAAGTGTTTTGTTACTAACTGCATAGATGCTATCACTCTGGTTTCCAGATGTCCTTTCCAGTCGAGTTCTGTCCTCTTTCTGCTTCTCCCCACACTCTTTTGAAGAGCTAGCTGCTTTTAAAAGGGGCTATTGATAGACTGCGTCTCAGGTCTTTTGTAGGATCCAGCCTGAACATCTCCCACTTGAACATTTTGGAAACACAAAGAGAAACAATTGGAGGTGTGAGAAGGCTGGCATTGAATGACAGCCCAAAGAAGAAGCCAAGCCATTTCATCAATGCAGAAGTTCACTGATCTCGGCTCAAAGATGGGGTTATGGTCAACATTCATTATTTGGTCAGTGTCCCTGGTTGGAAGGGGGTGAACCTGTCCAGATCAGTGCCCCCACCAACTGATTTATTTCCACTTGGAAATTCCTTTCCCTATCCAAGGTGCCATAATGACTTACCTGCTCATTGCCTTCATTCCTTTTGGGCAACCCTATCTAGAGGCCCTGCTTGGCATTTCCTGCTATTGGCAGGATGAAAAGGATGCTGGAGAACATGTTTCTCTGGTTCTTGAGCATCAGCAAGTTCAAGTACACATCCAAAGGTAATTTTATTAGGCAACATGCTAGTTCTTCTCTGACGGTCATTATGAGCCCCAATGATAAAGTGTGTCTGTTCCAATGATTATAGGAATTTTATTTTCATCTGGTTTTTATATTGCTATAAATATTTTGCATTTACCAAATAAAGTGGTTGCAACATAGAGATCATAACTTCTGGGACCTAAATTTGCTTCAGATGATAGGCAAATTATAGGCTACAATATGTGATCAAACAGCAGTATGGGGAACTTAAATAAAGTGAGCCCTGAGGACGGAGGCCGCTCAAAACTGTGGGGGATGGGCTAAATGGTAGTTTTAGCAAAGCTATCGCTGATTCCAGCAGATAAATTATGCTCTGCCTTTTTGTATCTCTTTGGGACTGTACTACATAAATTATGACCAAATATAATTTAGGCTATCAGCCTATATTTCTGAACATCCATCTTGTACATTTTAAGTACAAAATTACCATTTTGCAGAAGTATAAAATTGAGACAAATTTTTTTCCATCTGCGCATTTAACTTCTGCATACTTTATAGCAGCTAAAGGGTTCGAGAGGACCTCATTAGCATCCAAAGGGGACGTCAGCCCTGCGACTATATAACTGTATTAAGATCTACATAAACGGGAATAAAGTTCGAGGGACAGTAGAATGTGGAATTATATATTTTTTCTTAAATGGAGATGTAACTTTTACATAAAACTGCTCATCTCTGCTTTTCTGAATAAGAGTAACTGTTTATAAATTCAGACTTGCTGATGAAGGAGTCTGTGTATATGAAAAGCCCTTCGAAACATGCAGAAAAGGGCAGGCTCTCAGTGACCAAGGGGGTACCCATGGGGGCTTTCAGAGACCTCTAGGCTCTTGTTCTGGACTTGAACTCGGGGGTGGCCCGCAGAAATGGCCGGGGACCTTTGCAGCCCTGTCCAATTGTCACACAGCCTACCTCGGCTTTCTTTTTTTAAAAAAATTATTTGGCTGCTCTGGGTCTTGGTTGCAGCATGCAGAACTTTGAGTTGTGGCGTGTGGGATCTAGTTCCCTGACCAGGGATGGAACCTGGGACCCCTGCATTGGGAGCACAGAGTCTTAACCACTGGACCACCAGGGAAGTTCCTACCATAGCTTTCTGAGTGATATCAAGTGGGGACCTCAGACATTTCCTGTGCCCACCCATTAGGGGTAAGGCTCGTGCTCAGTTACTCAGTCACGTCTGAACTGACTCTTTGCAGCCCCATAACTGTAGCCCTCCAGGCTCCTCTGTCCATAGGATTTTCCATGCAAGAGTACTAGAGTGAAAATATATGGCAAAAACCACCACAATATTGTAAAGTAATTAGCCTCCAATTAAAGTAAATAAATAGATAATAATTACAAAAAGAATACTGGAGTGGGTTGCCATTTCCTACTCCAGGCGATCTTCCCCACCCAGGGATCAAACCCACCTCTCTTGGGTCTCTTGCATTGGCAGGCAGGTTTCATTACCACTAGCGCCACCTGGGGAGACCCAGGGCTAAGGCATGCATGCGTGCACATGGGCTCTTTATTGTGACTTCAGGTAGTTGGCTTTCCAAGAGGCCAAGGTGGAGCTTGACTAAGAAGCAATGAGGACAGCAGAAGGATTGTAAGGCAGTTTCCTTCCATCCGCCTGGCACAGGGAAGTCTGCCAAGGGCATTTGGTTAACCTCCATTGAGGGACCAGAGCTGCCTCCAGCCTGGATTTCCTCAGGACTTGGGGTGACACTGCTCTGATGACCATCATTGCATCTGAGGGTGATTTTTCCAGGGTTGGACTGCTGGTTGTTCCTGGAAATTGCTGGAATGGAGCTGATTATGGTTTACAGCATGGAGAGATAGCAGAGAGGGATGATGTAAGACTAGACTGTTCAGGCCAAGAGGACAGCTCTGCTTAACCTTCAACTCATAGCCCCTCAATCCTGCACATACCATGAATAGTTTTTTTATTTTTGAAAGATCTTAATGAATTTTTGCCCTTAATCTTTCTTTGTTTCTACATATGACTCTTCCCCTCTCCCAAACTATGTTTTCATTTTTTCCCCTGTGTCATTTCTTTCTTCCTGAAGTGTATCTATATATCAACCAAACAGGATGGCTTGTTGGTCTACCAGCACTCTCTATGAGTGAGCTCTATTTATGGTGCTCTTTAGTGAACTCTTATTTACATAAATTGGGGGAGGTGTCCCAACTTAGCCCTCAGGGGGCTGTAGTCCGGGTGGAGAGAAAGGATGAACAGGGCCCCTGAGGACAGACAGTCAAGGTTTGGGTGTAGTTGCTGTGGAACCACCAGACACAATGCTGATGACCCTGGACACTAGTAGGATTTGTTGCACATATAAATTAACAAGTTAGATCTTGCTTACTCACAAGTTTGAAATGAAGTGAAGTGAAAGTCGCTCAGTCGTGTCTGACTCTTGGTGACCCCATGGACTATACAGTCCATGGAGTTCTCCAGGCCAGAATATTAGAGTGGGGAGCCTTTCCCTTCTCCAGGGGATCTTCCCAACCCAGGGATCAAACCCAGGTCTCCTGCATTGCAGGCAGATTCTTTACCAGCTGAGCCACAGGGAAACCCCTCAACTTTGGGGAGAATCACATGAGATCAAAGGGAAGAAGGGTTTTGAGAGGGGAGGGGTGCCTGGGCCTCCTCTGGAGTGGCTTTGGGAGGATAAAAGTCCCCGCTCCACTGCCCATGAGCAGTCTGTTCTCAGAAGGTGTCAGCAGACACTTCTTGCATGGGGACGGTCTGAGCCTATCTAATGTGGAATAGTTCTCATTTTCTCTAGGGAACATAGTGCACAGGAGGGCCTGGGGGATTGGATCCAGGACGGGCTCTTCTGAAAGGGTGCAGGGTGACTGTGGGACCCATCCCTGTCTTAGGGACCCCGAATCCAAAGTGGGGATACATACATCAGAGGACTCCCGGCTATTATATCATTGATGATGTCTTTGGAGGAGAAGCAGAACCATTGAAATGTAAGAATTGGGACTTTGAAAGCCCTGAGGCCACCCCACCCTAGGGTCAGTTCAGTCCAGTCACTCAGTCGTGTCCTACTCTTGGCGACCCCATGAATTGCAGCACGCCAGGTCAGATCACCAGGTTTTCACTCCTTCATTTGCTAATCAGTGACTCTTTATTGAGGACCTACTATAAGCCAGCACATTCTACCTTAGACTAAGATCTAGAACTTCTAGACCACCAGGGAATTAAGAAATACAACAGATAAATAAAATTTAAAAATGCCCATTCATATCTTCTTCAGAAAATAAAACAGAGCCTTCAGTTAGAAAGTGACAGGATTTGGTGCTATGCTATCATGGGTGCAGGAAGTCCTCTCTGGGGAGGTGACTGCTGAACCTGGAAGGGGAGAAGGTGCCAGCTGGGGACAGGGGGCCAGCAGAGGGACATGCAGGAGGAGGGCCCAGGAAGGGACTGAGAAGACACCACCCCCATCCCTGGCTATAACCTCTGCCCTTGGTTTACTCATTGCCTTAAGCTTGAATCAACCCAGTTTCCCAAAGCCACCAGCATGTGGATGACACAGGGGGAAGCTGAATGGAGGCCTCCTGCCTCAAACTTCCTCCCCCAAACCCTGTCTATTCAGACTTGGATGGAGCTTCTAAGAGGCTTCCCAGGTGGTGCTAGTGGTAAAGAACCCGCTTGCCAATGCAGGAGATGTGCGTTCAATCTCTGGGTAGGGGAGATACCCTGGAGGAGGGCATGGCAACCTACTCCAGTATTCTTGCCTGGAGCATCTCATGGACAGAGGAGCCTGGAGGGCTAAGGGTCTCTAAGAGTTAGACATGACTTAGTACACAGGCATGAAGGTTCTAAGATTTGGGACAGGAAGAAGAAATGGCTCTCCATCACCTGCTTCACCTTCAGGTCCTTGTACATCAGAGGCAGCAATTTTGAGGTCAGAGCAATGTCAAACCTGTTTAAAGAGAGTGCTTCTTCCGGTGATCACCTCCCAACCCTCTCCTAGAGTCATGGTATCACCCAGCTACAGGGGGCCACCCTATTCCCGGGGGGAGTGCACTTGAATGGAGCCTGCCCTATGCACCCAGGGTAGAGCCACACCATGGCTCACCTGTGCCCTGGAAGCACTGGGCCCAGAAGAGCTGGAGGCTGGCTCTATCCATCATCAACACGTGATTCCTCTCTAAAGCACAGACTCGGGTTCAGAAAGGGTGCAAGTGGAGATCAGCTTAGAACAAGGACAGATGGACATGGCTGTGCAGTATTGTGAGAGAAGAAGGTGGCTGACTCTTGATTCTTCTTCAAAAGCTCAAGGTCTCACCCTTGGTAGAGTCTGATTATCAGAGCTGAGAGCAGCTCTCACCTCTTTCACTTGCTGGGGGAACTAACTGTTAATTGAACATGAGGAATAGAATGACCCTGAGCTGGAAATTCACCTCTGGTTGTCATCAGCACACTTTATCCCCGTGGTCAATCACCCCAGGAAGCCACCTGTAATCCCAGACCAGCTTACCTAATAACCATGAAAAAAATCACAGACACGGGGCACTTAGCATGAGCATGTGTTTTTTGTTGAAGGCAACGGTCCAGCCAGATATAACCTAAGTCTGAAGTCTATAGGGAATGGGTTGAATGGAGCCTGGGGTGGGAATTAAAGGTGTAAGGATCATTAGTGGAAGCCTGAAGAAAACCAACATCAAGGAGCAGGTTGGAAATGCAGAAGCCACGGATGGAACTGAGGCTGAGTGGTCAGGGAGATAGAAGGAAAAGCAGTGGTCAAGGTAGTAGACAGCTTCAAGATGGCAGAAGTGGTCACCAGCGGTACATGCAGCGGAGTGTCCACCAGTGTAAGGTCTGAGAAGTGCCCATTAGAGCTGGCTTCAGGAAAGTCACGGATGACTTGAGCAGGTAAGGGGAGCAAGTGAGGATCAGGCTGGAGGAGCCTTGAGCCAGTGATGATGGAGAGACTGGAGGAGAGGAGAGAGAAGGTTTTGGCTTCAGCAGAAGGATGGGTTGCTGAGACAGATGGGAAGGAGGTATGGCCACAAAAGTCTCTAAGTCTGTAGGTGGCAGACCTCACACTGCATGGTGAATACGGAAAAGGATGGAGCAGGGTTCGAACTTGGTTGGTGGCGGGGAAAAGATGGGTCAGGTGAGGACACCGAGTCTGCAGCTGAGAGCGGTCAGTTCGAGGAACCTATGTGGGTTCAGGGCTGAGGGGAAAGAGGAGCAGCCAGGACGCGGTGGATACAGGAGGGGAAAGTGGCGGTCCATTTCCCAGAGGTCTCCAGGAAGTCAAACCCCTGGAGTGTCTGGAGACTGAGAGGTGAGGTAGCTGTGTTCAGAGACATGGACGTGGGGATGTTGAGAATCCTGGGGACAGACCCACCCACCCCGGGACACCCCTGGTGGGTGGCTGTGTGGAGCAACAGGCTCGGCNTCTCCAGGAAGTCAAACCCCTGGAGTGTCTGGAGACTGAGAGGTGAGGTAGCTGTGTTCAGAGACATGGACGTGGGGATGTTGAGAATCCTGGGGACAGACCCACCCACCCCGGGACACCCCTGGTGGGTGGCTGTGTGGAGCAACAGGCTCGGCTCCTGGCTCTCCTGTGTGAGCTTAAGCAAGACGCGCATCCTCCCTGGGATTCCCCTGCCACGGTGATGCTTCTTCCACGGTGGGGTTGGAGCCTCCATAATGCAAAGCAGAACCATGTTGGGGACTGAGTGCAATGATCTGTGATGGCCTTAGGCCGGGGCCTGGCGCAGCGAGGTGCTTGATACCTGATGGCTGCTGCCATCGCCGTCATCATTATCGCCATCGTGTCGTGGCAACGGGCTTCTAGAAAGCTCTGTGGCAGGTCCCAGGAGGGAAATCAAAGACCAGTGTGGATGTACAGGGCAGTAAGGGGTTGGGAGCAGAGCTGTTGAGCCTGGACGGACATATATTTGAGCATGTCTTGAGGCAAGTTGTGTGGGGACAAGTTTTTATGAACCCAAGTGTTTTTGCTTTCCTTGCCTCGTGCCTCAGTTTCCCTGTATTTGGGATTAAAGGATTGGAGAAGTGGACTTTTTAGTTCCTTCTAGTACTGTCATCCTCACTCTGTCACCCTGTCCTGGGGTTTTGCTGAAATGTCACCCACCCACTCTTCTGCAGGGCCAGAAACTCCCGGTGACAGAGTCACGTGGTTCCAGAGCAGCAGATGATTCCCTGGATGGGAGGACAGTGTATGTGGCCAACCAGTAGCCAACTATCTGTACAGATCAAGGCTGCTGAGATGCAAAGTAGAAACGTGGCAGGGGAAAACAGGCCCTGTCTCTGGAAGAGAGATGGCTCCACGATGAGCAGACCCACAGGACAGTGGGGAGCACTAGTAGGGTCTGAGGTCTCCGTGTCTGTCTGCTGGTGTTCTCACCTGCGTAAAAAAGGGGTGAGTAACAGGGGTGTGGGGCTGGAGATTGACAGAGGGCCAACTCTGTGTGAGGTGTCTGAGACCCTGGCTTCTGCTTTGGACAGCAAACTTGACCTTGCGTGTGGTTATCAAGTGGGGTATTGTCCTTCCCAGTGGGTTGGGGGGCACTAGAGAGAGTGTTTTGCATCAAATGAAAGGCTGTGGTGACTGACCTCAGATTCATTCAGAGCAAGCAGGGCCCTTCCAGCCACCNGTGTCTGTCTGCTGGTGTTCTCACCTGCGTAAAAAAGGGGTGAGTAACAGGGGTGTGGGGCTGGAGATTGGGGGCTGGAGATTGACAGAGGGCCAACTCTGTCTGAGGTGTCTCAGACCCTGGCTTCTGCTTTGGACAGCAAACTTGACCTTGCGTGTGGTTATCAAGTGGGATATTGTCCTTCCCAGTGGGTTGGGGGGCACTAGGGAGAGTGTTTAGCATCAAATGAAAGGCTGTGGTGACTGACCTCAGATTCATTCAGAGCAAGCAGGGCCCTTCCAGCCACCAGCCCTCCAACATACACACACACACACACACACACACACACACACACATACACACACACACAGACTGCTGAAGACTTGAACTTGGAGAGGTCAAGAGGTCAGTCCTGGACCCCCTGGGCAAAGAGGAAGGAAGCGAAACAAATTGACAATACCGATGGTCAGGGCCAAGTTCAAGGGCAGCATAGCCTGTGTCTGCAGGTCCTGCCTCAGCCTTGAACAAAGGTGCGGGGACGTGCGTGAGGCCAGGAAAAAAAAAAATGCCTTCAGGGTGAGACCTCTTCTGAAGCCACAGAGCTCCCTCATTCAAACCTGTGTTCTGGCGTAGGAGTCAGGGTGCCTCTGGAGAGGCGCAGGGTCCAGCGGAGGAATGCAGTCTTGTGCGTGTTTGCCCAGCACCCTGTTTGTTTCCCACACAGAACAATGACCTCTGGCGAGCCCGTGCTTTCCAACCTCACCGAGGGTTACTGTGCAGCCCTGATTCCTTCCCTGATTATCTTGAAGCCTGTCAAGCTGTAAGGTTCTCCCTCCGCTCTCTGCTCTTTCTTCNTGTTTGCCCAGCACCCTGTTTGTTTCCCACACAGAACAATGACCTCTGGCGAGCCCGTGCTTTCCAACCTCACCGAGGGTTACTGTGCAGCCCTGATTCCTTCCCTGATTATCTTGAAGCCTGTCAAGCTGTAAGGTTCTCCCTCCGCTCTCTGCTCTTTCTTCCTAATAGACATGAAACAGTCCAGTCAATAATATTTTACTTGTCTTCCCACTGCGTGTCTCTTCTTCTGATCAGTTTAGGCGGGTTTGACTGCAGAAAGTCAGAAGGGAGGTTAAGATCTGAAAAGTTCAGCCAAATGTTATCAGCCTCAGAGATGTTGCTAAGGGAGAGGCCCCCCAGCCCTTGGCGACCGGAGCCAATAATAGCTGCGATGCATTGATAGCGTCAACGCCTGTCAGAGATCCAGGCGTTTGCGGTTCCTCTGTAAACGCAAACACCTGTATCCAGTCAAGCTATGATGGTTATCCTCTCTTTGCCTGTCATTCCCTTCGGTTCCTTGAAGGGGCTGCCAGGATGTTCTAAGCTGTGAGTTGATTTATAAAGTGAAGGGTCTCTCCGAAACTTTGGCATGGACGGGGAAATTGACTAAAGCGCGCCTCTCCTCCAGGGGGTGACGCGGCCTTTTGACAATGGCGAGTGAAATCGACGGTCTCCTTTTAATTACGGTTTTGAACCCATGGCACCAACGGCGGAGCTCTGGGAATTGGGGGCTTAGGCAGACTTTTATTGTCTCAACATGTCTTCGCCCCCGCCCCTTGAAGGGACTCTCGGTACTTGTTTGAGGTTTTTCTGTGTGATGAATTAGATCAAAGTGACTAATAAACAGTGTCTGTGGAAGCTCTTCAGAACACACTATATACATATTTGAGATATTTCCAAGACTGAACAGGCAAGGTCCAAACTGTGAAATAAACTTAGGGCGTAAGGGAAGGCAGCTTATGTGCTGACCTCCCAGCAGGGGCGAGATTTGTGGTGGGCACCGGGCTTGCTCAGTGGAGCACTGGGCAGGGGCGTCATTAGCTCTGGTGGCCTGAGGCAGGGAGAGGCGTGGAGATCGCATTGTGTCCGTCTCAGGCATCGCCTCATGGGACAAGTGGCTCTCCGAGGGGCCCTGCCTGTTTCTTCCAGGAGAGTCCACATGCATTTAGGGTCCATGAGCTCGAGTTTCCCACCACAGTCGAGTGAAGGTGCAGCTGCCCAAGGCAGTCAGTCCACCCTGCCCCCCATCCATGTGGGGGCCTGCGTGTGACCATTTATTGGGCAACACCTGGTCAGTC
>SJYA01002795.1:9314591-9338507 GCA_006410615.1 Neotragus moschatus | reverse complement strand
GAAACTCCAGTCACCTGGGAGGGGGTTACGTCCACAGCTGCAGAAAGCAATCGACAATTCTCCCCAGAACCAGGCTCCTTAAGAATTGACCTTTGAGACTGTGTGCTCAGTACTGTCGCCAGCTTTCCTTGGTTAAACATGGAAAAATGTTCCTCTGGATAGAACCAGCTCCCCATTTATTTCAGAGCATCCTGTCTGTGACGTCATGCCGCCTGGTTTATGGCCTCGTTGCTTGGCGTTTTGAATTGAGTAATGCCTGCTGGTGCACCAGGCACCGCCTCCGTAACCACAAGGAAGGGGCAGCATCAGGCGAGTCTCCCAGGCATTTGCTGGGAAATCGCTTCCTTTGTGCCAGACGGATGAATGTTTTCCGTATTTCTCACAAAAGGAAAAGGGTTGCATGACGAAGGTTAACNGAATTGAGTAATGCCTGCTGGTGCACCAGGCACCGCCTCCGTAACCACAAGGAAGGGGCAGCATCAGGCGAGTCTCCCAGGCATTTGCTGGGAAATCGCTTCCTTTGTGCCAGACGGATGAATGTTTTCCGTATTTCTCACAAAAGGAAAAGGGTTGCATGACGAAGGTTAACATAACAATCTTCTCTTATTACCGTGATTTATGTGTGCATAACTTCGGCAGCGGAATGTCATCCAGGAGGCCTTTAATTGGCAGACTTCAGGGACCACAGAGGGAGATGACAGACTGAGCTCTGGAGAAATGAGTGTCTGCTGCCATTCCCGGTTCATCGCTGTGGAGGAGGTCTAAATAAATCTCTGGGGGAAGGCAGTCAACTTTTAAACTTTTTATTAACCTGATCTCTGCTAATGAAATACAAAGAGGAGGAGATGATCTTCAGCTTCACATGATTTGGGTCTCGTGATGCGGCAAATGACTGCCTAGGGTTCTTGAGACAACGGAGCTTGAGTCCTCTGGCGATTCTCATTCAAAGACAACAATACAATCAGTTTGCAGTGATTATGACTTCAGTGAGTCACTTGGTCTTGTCTTGCCACATAGGATATGATCGTGCATTTTTAGGAATGTCAAAAAATGTATTTTCTTTTGTGAATGTATTCTAAGCCCTCGGAGGAAGGGATTTGTTTTGAAATGGAAACGCTGCTGCCTTCCACACTGTGATGCATTTCTGAGAAGGGTTTCTACTCTTCTGGGAAGTGGCTAGCTCCCTGGAGGTGGGCATGCACAGGACTGGAGAGGGTCTTCTTGGACAGCCCAGTCAGTCCTAATGTGGGAGTCATTTTTAAGGATGTTGCAGTCTTTCTAAAATCATGATCAATGTCTGTGGAAACATCTGTGTTTACATGGCCTCAGAGATCATGGGGACCTTTTTTAGGCATTAAACTCCAGCACTGTGGGCATGTATCTGGAAAAGGTGAAAACTAGTTCGAAGAGATACATGCAGCCCAATGTTCATAGCACGTTATTTACAATAGCTAGTACAGGGATTTCCCTGGTGGCTCAGATGGTAAAGAATCCACCTGCAGTGTGGGAGACCTGGGTTCAGCCCCTGGTTTGGGAAGATCTCCTGGAGGAGGGCATGGCAACCCACTCTAGTATTTCCATGGAATCCCCATGGACAGAAGAGCAGACTACCATCCGTAGGGTTGCAAAGAGTTGGTCACGACTGAGTGACTAAGCACAGCGCTCAGCACAGCCCAAGACATGGAAGCTAGCCAAGTGTTCATCAGCAGATGAACAGGTCAAGAAGATGTGGTATATATTAACTCAGCCATAGAAAAGAATGAAATAATGCCACCTGCACAATCTGGATGGACCTAGAGATGATCGTACTAAGTCAGACAATTTTCATATGATGCCACTCAGATGTGGGCTCTCAAAAAAATGGTACAGATGAACTTATTTATAAAGCAGAAACAACCCTAGAAAAGAAACTTATGATTACAGAAAGGAAGGTGAGGGTAGGGATATACTAGGAATTTCAAATTAAGAGATACACACTAGTTTACATAAAATAAACAAAAAATTTCTCCTGTATAGTATAGGGAACTATATTCAGTGTCTTGTAATAACTGACAATGGAAAAGAATATATATATGTGTGTGTGTGTGTGTATCTGAATATATATATTGGGTTGGCCAAAAAGTTCGTTTGGGATTTTCTGCAACATTTTATATATAACTGGATCACTTTGCTGTACATCAGAAACAATACAATGTTGTAAGTCAGCTGTACTTCAATAAAAAAAAACTCCCCCAAACCAAACCAACAAACAAAAAAACCCTCTAGCATCTGTGATACAGTGTTTCCCAAACGGTGGGCTGAGCTCTTTCATGGGCCACTGGGGTTTTGAAAGAGAAGTGGAAATGTATAAACTTGCATTTATTTTCTAAGCTGTAGTTTGCCAAAGGCACAATGTCTTTAAGTTGAGTTTCCTAAGGAGCAGATCCCATTTCAAGGACTGGAGTGCAAGCCGCTTATCTGAGTGGTGATCTTAGGACACACTGGAAAGAAGGGGTGAGCAAGGGAGGTGGAAGTGGTGGTTTAGCTGCTCTCTCATGTCCAGCTCTTGTGACCACATAGATTATCACCGGCCAGGCTCCTCTGTCCATGAGGTTTCCCAGACAAGAATACTGGAGTGGGTTGCCATTTCCTGAGGGAGGTATGATGGTTAATTTTGTGTATCCACTTGGCTGGGCCATGGTGCCCAGATATTTTGGTCAAACATTATTTTGGATGTTTATATGAGAGTGGTTCTGGAGGAGATTAACATTTAAATGAGTGGATTTTCAGTAAAGCAGGTAATGGATGTGAGGCCACATCTGGAATGTGGGTGGGCCTCATCTAACTAGTTGAAGGCCAGAATAGAATAAAGACTGACTTCCTCCCAGGCAGAGGCAATTCTACCAGCAAGTGGCCTTTGAACTTGAACTGTAACATTGGCTCTTCCCTGTGTCTCCAGTCTGCCAGCCCACTTCTGCAGATTTTGAGTTTGAATAGTGTGAACCAATTCCTTACATGTCTGTACACACACACACACACACACACACACACACACACACACACCCTATTGCTTCTATTTCTCCTCCTCCTGATGCATGGAGGAAATCTCGAGGTCCTGATCCCATTGGGCCTGGGGAAGAAGTGAGGGAAGGCAATTCAGGGTGTGTCAAAACAGGTTTCTGTCCTGGGCAGTTGAGGCTCTATCAGTTGGGAGCTCTGAGAGAGTGTTAAAACAAGCCTCCGAGATGTTCCAGGTGAGCAGAGAGACGGTGAGGGTGTTAATGCACCAACTGCTGTCTGCCATTGGCATGAACTCCCTGGCACATGCTTGCAGCAGAACACCCTTGGCGCATGTACTAGAATGTAAGTGCCAAGGGAGTATGGCAGGGCACTGACTGCTCTATACAAAGACCACTATGTCGGGGTCTGTAAAGCTTTATGCTTCAAAAAACTTTATCCTTCAAAAATGATAGGAATAGACATTTAATGTGATGAAGTTTCTGCAATGCAGGATTGCAAAGACTATATTACAGGCGATAACTTTACAATAGGAGATATTCCGTGTGCAACTGAGCGGTGTCCCAGTTTGCCTTGGTTTGGCATGATCCAGCACAAGTAGGGTGGCCTGTACATCCTTGATGCAACCGAGCCGGGTGGAGAGACTGATAGGTTCTATTGAGGGCTCCTCTAAATACTGACGCATGTGGATCTAGAGGAGTTAAGCCTAGTTCTGGCTATGCCTGATGGCACCAGGGTATATGTCTTGGAGGATAGACAGCACTGGTTGAGGCGGGTAATTTCTTCTTTGCAGGCAAACTCTTTATTTTCATGCTAATTCCTAAATACCTGGTGAACTAAACCAGCTATAATATTTCAAGCTGACTGTTCCCTAATCATGTGTTTCTAGCAGAGGCTTTTGTAGCCTTCCTTGCACCAAGCTAGAACCTAGTGGCCAGCTCTGATTCTTCCCTACCACTCTCCTAGCCATGCAGCCATAACATCTCATTCATTTTTCTTTCGAAGACGTTCTCCATCCTTACAGCTTTGGCTGTTGCTATTATTTGAGGGGAAGATGAGCTTTCTAGACCATATTTTATATTTAAAAAAACTCCTTTGCTTATAGCTCAGATGTTTTAAGGGTCTGCCATGCAGAAGGTAGGCTATTTGTCTGCCTACATCTCTGGCTGTTGTTCAATCATTAAGTCATGTCCGACTATTTGTGACCTCATGGGCTGCAGCACACCAGGCTCCCCTGTCCTTCACTATCTCCCAGAGTTTGCTCAAATTCATGTCCTTTGAGTTGGGTAATGCCCTTACCCTAGTTACCTGTGAAACACTTGAACTAGCTCATACCTAATAGGTGGTAAAATGTACCCAGGGTAATAATTTCATATATTTAACAACCAGTGTGCAAAAAGGACTGTCATTCTCTGCCTCCTAAAACTCCAAAGGGTGCCATGTTTTTATAATCTTGTGGGCTAGGGGAACAAATCCTTTAAAACTCAAAGTGGTTTGGGTGTTCTAATGGCCCTTGCTTTCCTTTTGCAACAATCTGTGTGTCTGTGGGGCTCATGTGCCACTACTCACAAGGCGACAGCAGTGATCAGAAACATAATTTTCAATATTTATGATTGAAAGTGTAATTTAGAAATGAAAGAAAGGGCACTTGTTCCTCCTTAGCTTGAACCGAAATCATTGTTTTGAGACATGTTCTTTATACAGTTAATCTGGCCAGTGTAATTTACCACACTGTGGCTGAATTGTAAGTCTGACGCTCTATTCATCAAGTAAGAATTATTTGTGCAAAATGCATATGAATTAGTAGGTGTTGTGTGGTGCCATGGTGATTTGATTTAAAAAGTCTGGATAGGGTTTCAGTGAGTTAAATCTATAGCAGGTGTCACCTCCAGGGAACAGATTTGGGGTCAGGAAGTCAATAGCTGAGTTGGCTATAAGTGGGTCTCATATCAATCTGTGGGTCCTCATCCCACTTGGACTGGGAGTCATGGTGCCACTAATCCTGTTTGGACTTGGTCAAGGGATGTCAACACACTTAAGGGAGCAAACCAGTGGCTGCTTGAGGTATGCAGTTTGGCCTGTGTGTGTTTAATGTTTTGCTTTGAAGTAATTTGCAGCCATGATTCTGCAGCCATGAAATTAAAGGACACTTGCTCCTTGGAAGAAAAGCTATGACAAACCTAGACAGTGTAGTAAAGAGCAGAGACATCACTTTGCTGACAAAGATCTGAATAATCAAAGTTACGGTTTTTCCAGCAGCCATGTATGGATGTGAGAGTTGGACCATAAAGAAAGCTGAGTGCCAAAGAATTGATGCTTTTGAACTGTGTGTTGGAGAAGACTCTTGAGAGTCCCTTGGACCTCAAAGAGATCAAACCAGTCAATTCTAAAGGAAATCAACCCTGAATATTCACCGGAAGGACTGAAGGTGAAATCCAATACTCTGGCCACCTGATGTGAAGAGCTGAGTCATTGGAAAAGACCTTGATGCTGGGAAAGATTGAGGGCATGAGGAGAAGGGGTGACAGAGAATGAGACGGTTGGATGGCATCACTGACTCAAAGGACACGAGTTTGAGCAAACTCTGGGAGATGGTGAAGGACAGGGAAGCCTGGTGTGCCACAGTCCATGAAGTTGCAAAGAGTCAGACATGACTTAGCAACTGAGCAACAGCAACAATCTGGTTCACAAAAAATCTGTAAAAATACTGTGTGGAGTCTCTGTGTGTTCTTCCCAGCTTCTCTCAGTAACGATATCTTATGTAACCACAATATATTACCAAACCAGGAACTGAGGTTGGTACAATACTCTTAACTAAACTACAGACTTCATTTGCATGATGTACGTTGGTTTGGGGCTTCCCCGGTGGTGGCTCAATGGTAAAGAATCTGCATGCAATGCAAGGGACGTGGGTTCAATCCCTGGGTTGGGAAGATCCCCTGAAGGTGGGCATGGCAACCCGCTCCAGTATTCTTGCCTGGAGAATCCCATGGACAGAGGAGCCTGCCTGGCTACAATCCATAGGGTCACAAAGAGTTGGACATGACTGAAGTGACTTAGCCTGCATGCACACATATGTAGGTTTTAAAAGTTGAATTTGTTGCCAGCCTTGCACGTCCAGGTGTTCTCTGGCAGAAGCAGGATTTGTTCAGACTGACCCTGTGTTCCTCAGGGAATTAGCTGGCAAGAACTCACGAAGGAGTATGTGCTTGCTATTTGGGTGTGGGCCTCACCCCTCTGTATTGACATATACTCCACTTGCTTTGGTCATGGACTTTATCAGCTGCTTCACCGTAGGCCTGTGAGTTGGAGACCCCTATAATAACTGCTGCAAGCCCCCCAGTGGTCTGCTGGAGGCTGAGAAGCAGAACCGCTTCTCAGCGGTTCAAGAGATGGCTGACTTTGAGGCCTTTGCTCAGTAGAGGGGGCTTCCCAGGTGGTGCTAGTGATAATGAATCTGCCTGCCAGTGCAAGGATGCAGGTTTGATCCCTGGGAAGATCCCCTCGAGGAAGAAATGGCAACCCACTCCAGTATTCTTGCCTGGAGAATCCCATGGACAGAGGAGCCTGGTGGGCTACAGTCCATAGGGTCACAGAGCTGGACAGGACTGAGGCGACTTAGCATGCACGCATACTCTGCGGAGGAATTTTGTTTGGAGCAGGGCGTGCTTTCTCTCTACAATACACAGATGTGTTGTGTATTGTGTATTGTGAACGGTGGGGCCATTCATTGCTAACAGGGAGGTGATTGAGAGACACTGCATGTGCTTGTGGCCAGGCTACAGAAGCATGGTATTTTTATTAAAAGCTTCCGTATTGCTGGGGGAAAGCACCAGCTTCCCTCCTGGTTCTCAGTAGCTCTCTGGCTGAGCTGCGTGGTGTTTTGTGGCACATGGTTACTATTTTCCAAAACAGTGGGATAGATCTGGAGGCAGACACATCCTTTCCCATTTCTCCTGTGATGGTATTTAACTCATGATCAAGATAGCCATAAGATCTTGGTTTCAAGGAAAGACTTTCCTGTCTTTCCATGAGCAGAGAAGATGGAAAATGTGATGGAGGTACCAGCTGAACCAAAGCTTCTGAGATGGTGTCCTTGGAGAGATGGCAGCACAGAGGAGGACTTTGTAAACAGAGAGTCCCTGGGGAGCAGATGGGCACTGTTATCTGTCCAAATGAAATGTGGCAGACACCTGTGGATGCCCACTACATGCCAGGCACAGCACTGGCACTCGGGCTGTGACTGATGGGTAAGTCACAGCCCCTGTCTTTGAGGAGCTCTAGGTGCTCTTGGAAAGCGCCCTAGGGAGACTAACAACAGGGCACAATGGGCGCTCTTTGACCAGAGAAGCAGGGAGATGGACGTGATGCATACTGCCCGACATCAGAGGCTGGGGAAATGCACACACCGCTTGTACCATAAAGAAGAGTGACAAGAGCTGCAGGTATTTTCTAGAAGGCTGCAGGGGAAAGTGGCTGCGGAAACGGGGGTGGTGGAAGTGGAGAAGGAAATGAAATGAACATCTGGAAAGAATGACAAGCAGAATCTCCTTACGAGCGCCTCTTTCTCTGCAGGGCTGCTGTTCCTCCCTGGCCTCGCTGTTAGAGGATCAGTTCTGGATTCTCTTAGTAATTAATAGCATTTAAGTTCCAGGGCAGTCAGTTTTGATTAAGCAAACATTAAATTAATCCAGTCTGCAAACACTTACTCTCTAAGCACTACTGAGTTGGGGGGGGGAGGAAGAGGGGAGAGGCAGCTGGATGGACAGAGGGATGCGTCCTCATTGGAGTGCCGGCCACCTCCGAGTAGTTACAGCTGGATCAATACGGTTCCTAGAGCTATAATAAAATGGCTTCGACATGCTCATCTGTGGCTGAGAACACAGTATACACATTGATTTCCTGGCCTGATATAACCCATTTACCTATTCAGCTACTCCGTTCAGGAAGGTGGAGGGGTCCCAAGGCCCTAGGGAGCAATGATGCCTGTAAGTAGGTTAGCAGATGCTTGGGAAATGTCTTAATCGGCTGCACGGCTCCTTCTCCAGGAGGATGTATTTCTTTGTGAAGGAAAGGCCTCCTTAGAAACTCATTGGCTTCATCAGGGGGAAACACTGGAAGTTAGGGGGTGTCACCTTTTCTGCTCATCAGGATTTGCCCTTCTCTTCTTCGAGCACTTTGATGGTGAATGATTGTCTTAGCTTTCTAGAGTGTAAGGGGCTCACTTAGACAATCATTCCAGGCACATCTTCAACTCTGACTTAGGTGAATTGTGGGGAATCTCATAGAGAATTGGCCAAGATTGCTCACACAGAACCTATATCTTTCTGCATCTAGTTTTGCTTTCCCATATCTTTTAAAAAGAAATAGAGGCTTTTTTTTCCTCTCTTAAATTTCATTCATTCATTTATTTTTGGCTGTTCTGGGTCTTCGCTGGCAGTTGCAGCGAGTGGGGGGTACTCTTGAGTTGCAGTGCATGGGCTTCCCATTGCCGTGGCTTCTCTTGCTGTGGAGCGTGGGTTCTGAAGCGTTCGGGCTTCAGCAGTTGAGGCATGTGGCCTCAGTAGTTACAGTTCCTGGGCTTCAAAGCACAGGCTCTACAACTGTGGCTTACGGACTTACTTGCTGCTTGGCATGTGGGATCCTTTTAGACCAGGGACAGAACCCATGCGTCCTGCATTGGCTGGCAGAGTCTTTACCACCAAGCCACCACGGAAGCCCAAGAGGCTGTTTTGATAGAAATTAATGAGAGACATGATGTATCATGTTTAGAGCTCAGTGCAGTTTTGTTCAATAAGGAGACTGGCCCTTTAAAACCAGCCAGTTTGCCCCTGTAAAATGGTCATCTTATCCATGTACTTAATAAAACAAGTAAGAAGGCTATTATTGTTACAAAGCATTTGAAAATTTGTTTATTGAAGTATAACTGATTTACAGTGTCGTGTTAGTTTCAGGTGTAAGAAAGCATTTTTAGACCATTAGGAATATGCCTGCTTTTATGTGCAAGCCTTGGACAAGAGTGATTTCATGCTTTGAAAGTGTTTGAATGGGGTTTTCAGAATGGTCAGAGAAGGCAATGGCACCCCATTCCAGTACTCTTGCCTGGAAAATCCCATGGACGGAGGAGCCTGGTAGGCTATAGTCCATGGGGTCGCGAAGAGTCGGACACGACTGAGCCACTTCACTTTTACTTTTCACTTTCATGCATTGGAGAAGGAAATGGCAACCCACTCCAATGTTCTTGCCTGGAGAACCTCAGGGACAGTGGAGCCTGGTGGGATGCCATCTATGGGGTCGCACAGAGTTGGACATGACTGAAGCGACTTAGCAGCAGCAGCAGTGATTATTCTGAGTCTTGTGTGGTGGTCAAGTTGGGTTTGATCACTTTTGGTAAGAAGCTGTTTCCTGGAGAAAGTGAAGCAGAGGGCTTGGGGGGATGGTCAAAGTGTTTTCCGTTTGTCTGTCTTAGAACTTGGCAAGTGTTAAAGGATTCCTACACATGGAAACCTGAAAGAGGTTTAAGATCTGGGAGTGGAGGAGGAGGGTCAGTCAGTGTACCAAAGACCCAGCCACTGGGGTTTCCACTGAGGGTTTTGTGGGGGGGTCCCAAGTGTCAGGAATGAGCATGAGGATTCTGCCTAGGAAATGATGCTTAGCTGGAAAATCCACAGCTTTAGGAAAAAACTCACCACTGGCTACCATTTCCTTCAAAATCATGCTCCCCTTGAGAGCGCAAAACAAATGTCAAGTTTTGATCATGTCCATCCCTCACCTGACATCCTTAGCAGTTTATGGAGGTACTTTTCTTCCTCCGAAGCTTCCGTTTTGAGTCTATTTTTTCATCTAAGCAGAACTCTGCACTTTGTTACTCTTTCTTCAGAGTTTGGAGGTGACTTCGGGGTTATCCTGGATACCTTCCTGGTTCTGTTTCAGCCTCATGCTAAAGCTCTTGACAAAAGTCTATCCCTAACAGCATCTTGAATGTGTTGGATATTTCTTTCATAGTCTTGTTCAGCTCACCATTCACAAAACCCGATCAGTTGTGAGATAGTCACAATTTCCTTTACCTGTTAACGGACTTGGAGAAGTAGAAACCAGGTCAACTTTGTTTATCTCCCTCAACTGACCAGGTAATTTTTTATTTATCCCACGGAGCACCTATTAATATTCTAATTGATCCACGGAATTTACTTTGGGAAATGATTTAAGTTCACTATGAATTTATTCTTTGCTTTAAAAATGAGGATTAACGCCTCTTGATCATTTACTTTTGTAAGAGACAATGTGCTAATTTGCATGGACCAGCTACTTTAATCCTTATAAAAGTCCTAGGATTCAGGGACTGGTATTGAGTCCCTGTCTCAATAAGGAAAGCAGGACTTGGAGAGTAACTTGCCCAAGGTCATATGGCAAGGGTACCATTCAGCCAGGGTTTGATCCAGAAAGGTCTGCTGCAGAGCCTGAGCACAGTGCCACCACATTCTTCTGAGTCCGAATGGGCAGTCCCAGCTCATTTTCACATTGACCCAAAGTTCTGCTTAACAGGCTTGGGACACATGGCGGGATGGCTGAATTATATTATGAAATATATCATAGCATGGCCCTGACAGCATGTTCCTCCTCTGCTTCTAGAGGCCACTCAGGATATACTGAGTGTCTTCATCACTACATACATCTGTTCATATTTTCAGAAACAGCTAGGGCAAGTGATGACAAATACGTGCTGCAGTATGGGTGTCACATCACTGTGGGCACCGAAGTCCTGCCATCTTTTCATGGCTGTTCAGCATCACCTTCATGGCTACGGGTAGTGAGTGGAAACTGTTTGGTGGCCTTAATCTTACACTAGTTTCTTTAATCTCTTAAATGATTATGGTACACATTAGACTTTCGTTTTGGCTTTTGATGTGTCGTCCTTTTTATCAGGCTATGTAGAATACAACTTTTAGTTTCAATGTGTGTCTTATACACATGTTCAGAAAACACATTATGTTATCGGGTGCTGGAAAGAAAAAAAAAGCTGCCGGTGATCTTAACTGTATCCAAGTGTCTTTATGAGATGCAAGCAACCATGTATTAATTCCCTCTATCCATCATTAGTTGAGTGTCAAAAATATATGCAAAAGAAAATGGAACCTGGGTAGGAAGGTAGTAAAGAGGTTTTTACAAATTAGATTATTTGAGTAAATGATTCCTCAGACAGAAGGATATTGTCCAAAGGGCCCTTTAATTATTATTCGCTTCCTTTGGCACACAAAAGAATATTGTCACGGCAGCAAGAGCCCTTCATGAGTTGAATTAAAAGGAAGGCTGTCAGGCTTAGGACCTGGTCCACACCTGATGCAATGGACCGCAAGGGCAGCATCTCTAGGACTCAGTCGGAGAGTCCATGCCCATCAGTGGCTGGGTGACTGATCTGCGCCTTCTCCCTCTGGAGGGGGCTGAGCAACCCCTGAGTCCCAACCCCCCTTTCTTTAATGACGCGTCCTCTGGCCAAGATACACACGCATCTCTGTCTAACAATTAGCTAGAAAAGCCCAATCATCCAAGACTATTTTCTGTTTTCTAAAAAACTGTGCACTCTAAGTCTGGAACAAAAAGAAAGCAGTAACAAACAGGAGCAATTTGATTTCCAGTCCCTGGGATTCCTCCAGCAGGTGACTTGCTGCTTGTGTTTCCTTGAAAGGCAAAGGTCTGGTGGACAGTCATGCAGCGAGGTCTGGGCTCCTTCACCTAGAAGGTTTCAGAATTCAGCCCAACTCATTCCCATGAGTTTCCAGAATGGTGCTACTCATCTGGTTGTGAAGAAAAGCATAACCCAGAGGTTTTCTCAAAGGGGCAATAGGAAACAAAACCATCCCAATGTCATGAATGGGCAAGGTGCCAAAGACACCACAAAGCAGAGTATTAAAGAGGAAAACCAATATGATACTTGGACATTATGGGAAAAACAATCTGTACTTTTTTCTTGAACTTAATGCATGTTTGCTATTCAGAGTTATAATTAGGTATTGTAGGGGGAGGGGAGTCAGAAAGCCTTATATTTCTCCGGATGGTTCCAGTGCTTGGCTTTTTCTGGCATGAACCTGACTCTAGAAGAGGCTGGCAGGCACCCTGCCCTCGTGCTAGCCTCTGGGACACCTCCCCACACTGCCCCCTGCCCCCCACCTGGCTTCTGTCTGCAAGGTGTGTCTGGGCACAGTTGGACAGCTCCTACTGCCTATCAGAAAAGAGAGACTAAAAATTTGCTGAGAAGTGGTTATTAGATGCTGCAGTCTTGACTCACTTTGTGCACATAATAATTGCTAAAAGGTGCCTCTCCCCGGAGCATGCTGGAGAGCTGGAATTAAGCGGAAGCCTTTATTAACCCTGCCCGAGATGGTTTGATGGGTGAGCACGGCTGTCTTCGTCCCCATCTGGGAGGTATGCTAACGTGTTGGCGGCTTTGGCTGTATCCTTCCACCTTTTAGGCGGCTCAGACAGCAGTCTGTTGACATCCTGGTGTTCCTCATGACAGAAATAAAGTAAAAAATAATCTGATCGGTGGTCAAAAAGGAACAACAGTAACAAAGTTCCTAGAGATTTTACATATTTTCAGTGAGGTGCCTTCACGACTGAGGGATGCATGCCTTGACGTTTACTTTCAATATTCTGAGTTTTTCCATGCTACCTGTATGGATCCCAGCCTAGGCATGAGCATATTTTCATAGGAACTGTTCACCTCCCTCTCCGCTGGCTTTCCTCCACCTGGGTTGGTGGGCTCCTTCTGAGGTTTTCACGCTTACTGCTTGCCTGAGCATTGAGATTTGGACAGTCATCTTGCCGCTGTAGATTAGGTGTTGATCTAAAATGAGATAAAGAAATCCCTGCTGACACGGGGTCAATGGGGTGGTGGATGAGGGTGGACATTCCCTGCCCTGCCGTGTCCCACAGCTTCGCTGTAACAATGCTTCATACTTCTTGGACTCTCATTTAAAAACATCTTTTTTTTTTTTTTTTTAATATTCATCACTAATACATGCTCACTGTGAAAAATTTAGAACGCATATCTAAAGAATTATCAAATTAAAATCATCTTAACCTCAGCACTCAGAGGCAGGAACTCAGACTTTTGAACCATTTCATCCCATTGTTTCTTATGCAGAGGAACATATCCATATATTTTTGTTGTTGTTCAGTTGTGTCCGACTCTTTGCCACTCCACGGACTGCACCATGCTGGGCTTCCTTGTCCTTCACTAGCTCCCTGAATTCGCTCAGACTCATGTCCATCGAGTCAGTAATGCCATCCAACTATCTCATCCTCTGTTGTCCCCTTCTTCTCTTGCCCTCAGTCTTTCCCAGCATCAAGGTCTTTTCCAATGAGTCAGCTCTTCTCATCAGGTGGCCAAAGTATTGGAGCTTCAGCTTCAGCATCAGTCTTCCCAATGAATATTCAGGGTTGATTTCCTTTAGGATTGACTGTTTTGATCACCACAGAGATTTCTTTTTTAAAATGGATCATGATTTATATTCCGTTTTATAACATGGACTTTTCATTTACTATATAAAAGGCTTTCCCTCCCAATATTCAAATAGTTTTATATTATTTATATTGTTCACGTACTATGTCGTGACTATGATTTTGTATCAAAATATTATTTAAAATGCTATTTTAAATGATTAATAGCTGCCTCTTACATGGAAATTCCTTTATTGTTGGACATGTCTACTATATAATTTAACTTTACTGAATTTCTGAGATTGACTATTAAAAACTGTTTATTAGACACCTGTACTTCTAGTTTTTGAATTTTCTGTTTTTCTATATGATAATAGTTTGCCCATTTGATTTATAGAAGCTGATTATATAATAAAGACTTACAATTTTCAGTGTATTGAATGCAATATATTTTTCTTTAAGGCTATTAAAGCTTTTTATAAAATGAAATATAACACACGTAGAAAAATGTACAGAACAGAAACAGGCAGTTCCATGATAATCCCTTGTGAACATCCATTCCATGGCCTGCAGCCTCCCTGTGCATCTTTCCAATTGTTACCCATTTGCTATTAATTTTTAAGAAGTCATAGATTTTTGATTTTTCTGTTCCTTCTTTACGGCTTTCCTTTGTATTTAACAAGCATTTTTAGTATGTTATTTTTATTTCTCTAGTTTATATTTATATTTTCATAGTCATTGCTCTATGGGTTTAAAATACACAGCTTGAGGTATCACTATTTCAGGTTAACACTCACCTAATTCAAGTTAGATTTAGCCATTCTGCTACAATATAGCCCCGTTTACTCTCCCCTCTTTTATGGTATTATTGTCATCTATAGGCATTATAAGCCCAACAATGAAATTCTAGAATTACTCGTTTCAATCTTAGGCTTTTAGAAGAAATTAAGATAAGAAAAAAGAAAAAAAATTAATTCATATAAATTTTACGTTTGCCTGTATATTTACTATTTTTGGGCTCTGTATTTCTTCCTATGGATTTGAGTTGGTGTCATTTCCTTTCATCCTGAAGAACTTCCTGCGGTATTTCTTATAAGGCAGGTCAACTAACAACCAAGTTTCTTAGCGTTTTTCTGGGAATATGTTCTGTCTTCACTTTTTAAGGATTGTTTTGCTGCTTATAGAATTCTTGGTTGACAGCTCTGTTTTTCCCTAGCGCGTTGAATATGTCGCTCCACTGCCTTCAGGGCTTCGCCGTTTCTGATACAAAGAGTCAGCCGTTAGTCGTGTTGTTACTCGTCTTGGTGCTGAGTCATTCTACACTTGCTGCTTTTACGATTTTTCGCTTGTCTTTGGCTCTCATCAGGCTGAACACAATGTATTTATCCTATATTATGTTTTGTTTGAGCTTCTTGCCTCTGTAGATTACACTTTTTCATCAAATTTGAGAACTTTTGGCTCTTATTTCTTTGAATATTCTTTTTTCCCTGCATCTTGCTCTCTCTTTTCAAGAAATTCCACTATATGTGTATTAGCATACTTGATAATTTCCACAAGTCTGTCTCCATTTATTAAAAATTTCCTCCCCTGTTATTCATGTTGGATAAGTTTTATTTTCCTACTGTTGTTCTATTCTGTCGTCATAGGTATTGAGCTTATCTAGTGGGAGAAGGCAATGGCAACCCACTCCAGTACTCTTGCCTGGAGAATCCCATGGACGGAGGAGCCTGGTAGGCTGCAGTCCATGGGTTGCTAAGTCGGACATGACTGAGCAACTTCACTTTCACTTTTCACTTTCATGCACTGGAGAAGGAAATGGCAACCCATTCCAGTGTTCTTGCCTGGAGAATCCCAGGGACGGGGGAGCCTGGTGGGCTGCCATCTATGGGGTCGTACAGAGTTGGATACAACTGAAATGACTTAGCAGCAGCAGCAGTGAATATTATTTTGATTACTGTATTTTTCACTCTTCATTTAGGTCTATTTTTTTAAGCTTATACTTCTCTATTTTTGTTCTTGGTTTGAATAAATGACATTCTATATTCCTTTATTTGGGCTACCCAGGTGGCATTAGTTGTAAAAAATCTTCCTCCCAGTGCAAGAGACACAAGAGATGCGGGTTCATTCCCTGGGTCCCAAGAAGATCCCCTGGAGTAGGAAATGGCACCCCATTGCCTGAAAAATTCCATAGGCAAGAGAGCCTGGTGGACTACAGTCTGTGGGACTGCAAAGAGTCAGACATGGCTGAGCGACTGAGAGTGCATGATAAGTCGCTTCAGTTATGTCTGACTTTTTGCAACTGACTCTATGGACTGGAGCCCACCAGGCTTGTCTGTCCGTGGGATTCTCAAGGCAGGAGTGCTGGAGTGGGTTGTCATGCCCTCAACCAGGGGACCTTCCTGGCCCAGGGACTGAACCCGCATCTCTTACATCTCTTGCATTTGCTGATGGGTTCTTTACCCACTAGTGCATCTGAGCACATTCCTTTAATTTTTTTTTTTTTTTTTTTTTACTGAGGTGAAAGTCACGTGCATAAGATTAACCTACTTTAAAGTGTATAAATCAGTGGTATTCAGTAAACCCACTATGTTGTTCTAAAATATTTCTCTCACTCCAGAAAGAAACCTTGTACCTATTACAGTGTGGCTTCCCATTCACTTTGCCTGCACTTGCCCACATGAGTCTGTACAATATGCTTTCTAAGGGTGTGTGGCTGTTGATATTCTGCTTAATTTTTAAAACTTCTGGCTCCCTAAGCATTGCTTCCTAAGAGTTGAGGCAACTTTGCCTCAAGNTCTTTTTTTTTTTTTTTTTAATATTCATCACTAATACATGCTCACTGTGAAAAATTTAGAACGCATATCTAAAGAATTATCAAATTAAAATCATCTTAACCTCAGCACTCAGAGGCAGGAACTCAGACTTTTGAACCATTTCATCCCATTGTTTCTTATGCAGAGGAACATATCCATATATTTTTGTTGTTGTTCAGTTGTGTCCGACTCTTTGCCACTCCACGGACTGCACCATGCTGGGCTTCCTTGTCCTTCACTAGCTCCCTGAATTCGCTCAGACTCATGTCCATCGAGTCAGTAATGCCATCCAACTATCTCATCCTCTGTTGTCCCCTTCTTCTCTTGCCCTAGGTCTTTCCCAGCATCAAGGTCTTTTCCAATGAGTCAGCTCTTCTCATCAGGTGGCCAAAGTATTGGAGCTTCAGCTTCAGCATCAGTCTTCCCAATGAATATTCAGGGTTGATTTCCTTTAGGATTGACTGTTTTGATCACCACAGAGATTTCTTTTTTAAAATGGATCATGATTTATATTCCGTTTTATAACATGGACTTTTCATTTACTATATAAAAGGCTTTCCCTCCCAATATTCAAATAGTTTTATATTATTTATATTGTTCACGTACTATGTCGTGACTATGATTTTGTATCAAAATATTATTTAAAATGCTATTTTAAATGATTAATAGCTGCCTCTTACATGGAAATTCCTTTATTGTTGGACATGTCTACTATATAATTTAACTTTACTGAATTTCTGAGATTGACTATTAAAAACTGTTTATTAGACACCTGTACTTCTAGTTTTTGAATTTTCTGTTTTTCTATATGATAATAGTTTGCCCATTTGATTTATAGAAGCTGATTATATAATAAAGACTTACAATTTTCAGTGTATTGAATGCAATATATTTTTCTTTAAGGCTATTAAAGCTTTTTATAAAATGAAATATAACACACGTAGAAAAATGTACAGAACAGAAACAGGCAGTTCCATGATAATCCCTTGTGAACATCCATTCCATGGCCTGCAGCCTCCCTGTGCATCTTTCCAATTGTTACCCATTTGCTATTAATTTTTAAGAAGTCATAGATTTTTGATTTTTCTGTTCCTTCTTTACGGCTTTCCTTTGTATTTAACAAGCATTTTTAGTATGTTATTTTTATTTCTCTAGTTTATATTTATATTTTCATAGTCATTGCTCTATGGGTTTAAAATACACAGCTTGAGGTATCACTATTTCAGGTTAACACTCACCTAATTCAAGTTAGATTTAGCCATTCTGCTACAATATAGCCCCGTTTACTCTCCCCTCTTTTATGGTATTATTGTCATCTATAGGCATTATAAGCCCAACAATGAAATTCTAGAATTACTCGTTTCAATCTTAGGCTTTTAGAAGAAATTAAGATAAGAAAAAAGAAAAAAAATTAATTCATATAAATTTTACGTTTGCCTGTATATTTACTATTTTTGGGCTCTGTATTTCTTCCTATGGATTTGAGTTGGTGTCATTTCCTTTCATCCTGAAGAACTTCCTGCGGTATTTCTTATAAGGCAGGTCAACTAACAACCAAGTTTCTTAGCGTTTTTCTGGGAATATGTTCTGTCTTCACTTTTTAAGGATTGTTTTGCTGCTTATAGAATTCTTGGTTGACAGCTCTGTTTTTCCCTAGCGCGTTGAATATGTCGCTCCACTGCCTTCAGGGCTTCGCCGTTTCTGATACAAAGAGTCAGCCGTTAGTCGTGTTGTTACTCGTCTTGGTGCTGAGTCATTCTACACTTGCTGCTTTTACGATTTTTCGCTTGTCTTTGGCTCTCATCAGGCTGAACACAATGTATTTATCCTATATTATGTTTTGTTTGAGCTTCTTGCCTCTGTAGATTACACTTTTTCATCAAATTTGAGAACTTCTTGCTCTTATTTCTTTGAATATTCTTTTTTCCCTGCATCTTGCTCTCTCTTTTCAAGAAATTCCACTATATGTGTATTAGCATACTTGATAATTTCCACAAGTCTGTCTCCATTTATTAAAAATTTCCTCCCCTGTTATTCATGTTGGATAAGTTTTATTTTCCTACTGTTGTTCTATTCTGTCGTCATAGGTATTGAGCTTATCTAGTGGGAGAAGGCAATGGCAACCCACTCCAGTACTCTTGCCTGGAGAATCCCATGGACGGAGGAGCCTGGTAGGCTGCAGTCCATGGGTTGCTAAGTCGGACATGACTGAGCAACTTCACTTTCACTTTTCACTTTCATGCACTGGAGAAGGAAATGGCAACCCATTCCAGTGTTCTTGCCTGGAGAATCCCAGGGACGGGGGAGCCTGGTGGGCTGCCATCTATGGGGTCGTACAGAGTTGGATACAACTGAAATGACTTAGCAGCAGCAGCAGTGAATATTATTTTGATTACTGTATTTTTCACTCTTCATTTAGGTCTATTTTTTTAAGCTTATACTTCTCTATTTTTGTTCTTGGTTTGAATAAATGACATTCTATATTCCTTTATTTGGGCTACCCAGGTGGCATTAGTTGTAAAAAATCTTCCTCCCAGTGCAAGAGACACAAGAGATGCGGGTTCATTCCCTGGGTCCCAAGAAGATCCCCTGGAGTAGGAAATGGCACCCCATTGCCTGAAAAATTCCATAGGCAAGAGAGCCTGGTGGACTACAGTCTGTGAGACTGCAAAGAGTCAGACATGGCTGAGCGACTGAGAGTGCATGATAAGTCGCTTCAGTTATGTCTGACTTTTTGCAACTGACTCTATGGACTGGAGCCCACCAGGCTTGTCTGTCCGTGGGATTCTCAAGGCAGGAGTGCTGGAGTGGGTTGTCATGCCCTCAACCAGGGGACCTTCCTGGCCCAGGGACTGAACCCGCATCTCTTACATCTCTTGCATTTGCTGATGGGTTCTTTACCCACTAGTGCATCTGAGCACATTCCTTTAATTTTTTTTTTTTTTTTTTTTTACTGAGGTGAAAGTCACGTGCATAAGATTAACCTACTTTAAAGTGTATAAATCAGTGGTATTCAGTAAACCCACTATGTTGTTCTAAAATATTTCTCTCACTCCAGAAAGAAACCTTGTACCTATTACAGTGTGGCTTCCCATTCACTTTGCCTGCACTTGCCCACATGAGTCTGTACAATATGCTTTCTAAGGGTGTGTGGCTGTTGATATTCTGCTTAATTTTTAAAACTTCTGGCTCCCTAAGCATTGCTTCCTAAGAGTTGAGGCAACTTTGCCTCAAGATTTAGTTTTATTTTCTTCTCTTGAGTCTTACCTGCGTATGTCAGAGGTTCTCCAGGCAGCCAAAGGTATGTGGATAGCTTAGTTAGCTCTTCTAGGATCTCCCCATTACCTTTCTGGCTATTCTATCATTCAGCTTAAGTGGGACTACAATTTCACACTAGCCTAACTATGGGTTCCCCTACATTGATTTTTTTTCCTGAGTTTGCAACTTTTACTGACAGCACCATCAGGTGAAGATTTTTCCTCCATGCCAAGACAGGTCAGCCCCGTGTGGCAGTAAAATGCTGTTTTTCACAGCCAGTTTTGCCCTGACATAACTACTGTGCCAACTGAGTTGAGGAAGTAAATTGGGGCAGCCCTAGCAAGAGAGCCATAGGTTCTCAAGCTTCTACCAGCTTCTTATGAATAAACACTTCCAATTTTGCTGTTGGTCAATTTCTAGAGCCCTAAAATGTTTGCTTTTGACATTTGACTCCAGTTCTATAGTTGTTTTCTGGGGAGAAAGATTGCTGATCTCTTTTCTCCATTATGTCTAGAAGTTTTTCTACCACAATAATTGTTTTTAAGTTTGACCTTTTCATTTTCACATGGTTGAATATATCAATGTTTTCTGTAGTGCCATGCTTAGATATCTTCATTTCAAGATTCCATTTTAATTAACATAATTTTTATTCTATGATATTGTGGTTCATTCCATTCAAAAGAACTGACTACATTCCAAATTTACTTATTTCATTGTAACGAAGTCAGATGTTACTTATTTTTTCTCCTTGTTGTTAGTTAGTTGTCCCAGACCAAGTTTTGAATAATCTTTTCCTGCTTATTTGAAAAGCAACTGTTTAAATATTTGAATGATGGGTCTGCTTATTTATTTGACCATTGATTCTATTCCATTGATTTGTTCCTGTATTAACTCTTCATTGGAAATGCTACTGTTTTAATTATTGTATCTTTTTAGAATAGCTTCTATGAAGCGTGACAAAAAGCCTCCCTTTGTCTTGCTTACATTTCAAATCATACAACAGACTTACGTTTTTTACACCACAGAGTTAGCGTGAGTCCACAGAGTTAGTTTCTCATTCATTCTTCCATACTACAGAAGGCTTTCGAGCTTGTATTGTGTGCCAGGCAACATGATGACTAGGGAAGTGATGGTGGCAGGACCAATGACATGATCCTGTCATGTCAGGGTCTAACAAGACCCTACCTTGCTAGAATTTGAATTATAGCATGGAAAAAAAATGAGAAGATTAATAAAAATAATTGCAAGCTATGGCATGTGATATGAAGCAAACAATTAACATGGTGTGATGGAGAACAGCAGAGGAGTATGTTTTAGTTGGGGTGGTTGGGAGAGTTCCAGTCGAGAAATGGGTGGTTAAGTCCAATCCTACGTGGTAGGTAGGAGCTTCACAGGAGCTAAACATTGTTTTTCTTATTTCTAAACAGTTGCCTATTTCTCCTAACACCACTTGCTTTAAGATTTATCTTTCCATCCATGGATAGGAGGGCATTCAGAGAATAGCACATGCCTGCACACCTTGCTGTAGAAAGAACGTCAGGAGCTGAAAGGAAACCCCGAGGCCAGATCCTGAAATGCGGGTGAGCTTGATTGAGCAGGGTGCAAGAGGTAAGTAGTTGTCAAGTCCTGCCTGGCCTTGTGGACCACAGAGGGAAGTCTGCATTGCATCCTTGGTACACTGAGAAGTCCCTACAGGGATGTCTCCAAAGCAGCGATCACGCTGTTTTCAGAAGACCACTCCTGTTGTGACGTGGATGAGGAAGTGAAGGAGAAAGAGGAGAACGTGGGAACATGGTTTAGTGCTTGGATCACTTGGGACAGGTGATGGTGGTGGTCCAGCCTGGTGGTCCAGTGTGGCTGCAGAGGATGGGCAACATGTCCTGCTGATGAGCCAGACTTGGGGCAGATGGAAAGTCAGGTAAAACGTGTAGGGGCAGTTTTACCCACCTGTGGGATCTGGAAACAGACCTCTCATAATGTGCAGGCGAGGAATTTCTGCTTGGGCAAGCTGCCTTTTTTCAGGCAGCCTCTATCTCGAGATTGGAGCATACGCTGAGAGTGCTTTGGGAGATAATTGATGTGGGGATGTAGCACAATTTACTGGAAATCAGTGGTGTGGGCAGTGAGGAGAAATGACTCTGAACCTCTTGGTAAGCATCACACACGAGGATTGGGAAGGGCCAAGAATTCAACAGAAAAGGCGATCAGTGTGAGAGGGAGATATAAACAATTGACAGAATGTTACGGCTCTACAGAAATGTCAGGGTATTAAAGTGGGTGTCTGAGAAAACAGAAAGTTGCAGTCTGAAATGATGAATAAGCCACTGCCAGTTGCCACACAGAATGTGTGAGGAGCATGTGTGAGGAGAGAGAGGCTGAGCTATACTCCTGGGTGGCAGGCAGTGGTGGGCACTGCACACAGCAAGTCCTCCCTGCAGCCACAGTGCCCTCCCATGGCACCCTGTCCCTTGCTCGCCACCGCTGCCATCACTTGTCCAGGCTTGCCCTCCTGGCTGGGATGGAATTCCATCAGGACAGTGTGGTGGGTGGTTGTGATTCCCGCTGGTGTGCACAGCCTGTATCCCTCCCTCCCCTTGAATGTGAGTGAGACCTGTGATTAGGACATGGTGTGTGACAAAGAGGAGGGAGTCTCCAGATATAATAAGGGTCCCAAATCAGTTAATTTTGAGTTAATCAAAAGGGAGAGCGCCTGAGTGGGCCTGACCTAATCAGGTGAACCCTTTAAAAGAGGGTCTAGAAGTTGGACCTGAAACAGCAGAGACGCTCTCTTGTTGGTCTTGAAGATGCAAACTGGTGGATGGTGGAGAAGGCCATGTGGCAGGGATCTGTAGCGGCCCCTGTTTTCTGAGAGCCTCAGTCTTACCATGGCAAGAAAAAGGTTCTACAACACCCGGTGAGCCTGGAAGAGGACTCTAAGCCTCAGGAAAGAGTGAGGCTCTGGCCAACACTTTAACCGTGGTTGGTGAGACCCTGAGAAGAGACAGTGGAGCCATGCCCCCTGCCCTACAGAAACTGTGAGATTCTGTGTTATTTGTGGTAATTGCTACATAGCAGTAGGTGGTTTTAATACACTGTCTGGGTTTGTCATAGCTTTTCTTGCAAGGAGCAAGTGTCTTTTAATTTCATGGCCTAGACAGCGAATTAAAAAGCAGAGACATCACTTTGCTGACAGAGGTCCATCTAGTCAAAGCTATGGTTTTTCCAGTAGTCATGCACGGATGTAAGAGGTGGCCCAGAAAGAAGGCTGCTACTGCTGCTGCTGCTGCTAAGTCGCTTCAGTCGTGTCCGACTCTGTGTGACCCCATAGATGGCAGCCCACTAGGCTCCTCTGTCCCTGGGATTCTCCAGGCAAGAACACTGGAATGGGTTGCCATTTCCTTCTCCAATGCATGAAAGTGAAAAGTGAAAGTGAAGTCGCTCAGTCGTGTCCGACTCCTAGCAACCCCATGGACTGCAGTCTACCAGGCTTCTCCATCCATGAGACTTTCCAGGCAAGAGTACTGGAGTGGGTTGCCATTGCCTTCTCTGGAAAGAAGGCTTAGAACCAAATAATTGTTGCTTTCAATCTGTGATACTGGAGAAGACTCTTGAGAGTCCCTTGGACTGCAAGGAGATCATACCAGTCAATCCTAAATGAAGTCAACCCCCTGAAAATTCATTGGAAGGACTGATGCTGAAGCTGAAGCTCCAACACTTTGGTCATCTGATGCGAAGAGCCAACTCATTGGAAATGACTCTGATGCTGGGAAAGACTGAAGGAAGGAGGAGAAGGGGGCAGCAGAGATGAGATGATTGGATGGCATCACTGACTAGATGGACATGAGTTTGAGCAAACTCTAGGGGATGGTGAAGGACAGGGAAGTCTGGCATGCTGTAATCCATGAGGTTGCAAAGAGCCGGACATGACTGAGCATCTGAACAACAACAAAAGGTGTGTAGCAACTCTAGGAGCCAAGGTGTTGTGGTTGTAGTAGCTGGGTCTGGCAGCATGGGGCAAGAATCCCATTTGGGGATCCGGCTTGACAGTCTGACTCAAGAAGGGAATCACCTGAGTAAATGCAGCAATAAATCAGACTTAGTCAAGGGCCCTTTCCTTCCTGCCTGCCTTTCTTTCTTTCTCTTTTCTTTCCAGCAAGGGGAAAAAATCCTTTTTTCAACCTCAACTGATATGGTTTCAGCCACATAGAGAACTGGATTTTAAAATTGCTCCTCACACTTCATATAGCAGCTGGTTAGGAAATAAAACATCTTCCATTTAGACAAATAAGCAAAAAAAAAAAAAAAAAAAAAAAGGGCAGAAAATTAATAACCAGAAAGATACACTCATTTTATGACCCTATTTCTGAAACAGAACAAAGCACGGGGCTCTTTGGAAGGCAGGACTGTG
>SJYA01002795.1:9299176-9314580 GCA_006410615.1 Neotragus moschatus | reverse complement strand
AAAGAAAAAAAAAAAAAAAAAAAAAAAAAAAACAAAAAAAAAAAAAAAAAAAAAAAAAAAAAAAAAAAAAAAAGGGCAGAAAATTAATAACCAGAAAGATACACTCATTTTATGACCCTATTTCTGAAACAGAACAAAGCACGGGGCTCTTTGGAAGGCAGGACTGTGTGATGGAGATGTGCGGTGGAGGGGGGACCTGGGCTGGGGCCGGTGTGGTGGATGGCTGGGGTGGGGTGATGGACCCCCCCCCCACTTCACCCACCCCTCATCCTGGACTCTTCTCTCAGCTGGCCATGATGGGGCTCAGGTCTGTGAAGGCCTGGGCTGGGCCTGCCCTGAAGAGACAGCCCCAGGGATCACTGTGACCTAACCTCACCCCTGGGACTATTTTCCCAGGAATGTGGCCCCTATGAGTTCACTCTCGCACAGAAGGCTCTGGAAGCTCTCCTCTGCCTCATGTCCAGCCACGTCTGCCCACAGCATATTTCTGGCACCTTTTCCCAGGCTCATTTCCTGCACAGGGTGCATCGCTGATACTCAGGACTGGTTTCTCTGCACTAGGGTCTGTGAGCAGTGGCTGACACATATTAGCTCATTTAAACCTCATGGCAACTCTGCTAGGTGGGTGCTATATTATGCCCATTTCACAGATGAGGACAGTGAGGCACAGAAGATGCCCAGCGTCCACAGGTGAAGGCAGAGCTGAGCTCTAAACCCAAGCATTGGGATCTGGCTAGAGGTGGCCAGCTACAAGGTCAGGGGGCAGAGGCCCCAAACAAATTTGAATAAAAATAACGGTAAAAAATTTAAAATAAAGGAATCTCAAAATTAAAAGCACTGAGTTCTATTTGAGATGACTGCCTTTAAAAATATCAACACTTTGAAAAACAGAATCCCTCTGCATGGTAATGGTGCTGGTCACGGGACAATGAAGGAATTTAGGAGTAACGTGACTCTGTGGTGCCCTCTCTCCCTGGGATGTGGTCCCTGGATGCTCCCGAGGCAGCGGTTCCTAGATGACTGCCTTGGCTTCCAGGGCTCCCTGTGTGCTGCTGTGACTGTACTTTCTCCCCAGGAGGTAGCAGGGAAGCCACCGTCGCCCTGGCACCCAGCTTGTCCTAAGCCGCAGTCACTCAGGACCTGCCTCTGCAGCCGAGCACACCTCGGCCTTTCCCTGCCCCACCGCTCTCCGGGTGCGGACCTGTCTCCCTTGCCTTTGCCCACCTCCCCTCCCACTCCTCCAGAGACTGTCAGTGTCCTCCCAAGTCCCGTTGGTGTTCTAGCCCCTTCCTGGCTCTGTCTGAGGGCGTCACCACCAGGTGATGTTTGCCTCCAGTAACCTGTCCTGTGACCTGGAGATGACCCCTCTGGCAGAGTTGTCATCACCTGGAGGTCAGAGAGCTGGTCTTACAAGTCCATGCTCCCTGCAGAGCTCAGCAAAGCACCCCCGCTACACACACAGATGCTGACTGACCTTCAGCCCTAGGATGGGTCCAGCGGGGACTTGCCATTCAGCAAAAATCCTCACAGTTGAGAGCCTGTGCTCACTCAGTCCTGGGTGGGTGTTTCGGGGAGATATAAATGGGGGGCCTGCCCTCAGAGGGGAGGTAAGATACTTGCTCCAGCGCCTCTGATAAAGATGCTGGCTCTGCTGCCCAGAACCTGGGGTACACTGAGGTCGGCTCCCTGACAGCAGCACCCCAGGGCGGGGTACGCAGAGTGACAGGTGTTCTGTGGAGAACATCTCGCCCCTTCTTGACACTGACCACAGGGAAAGCTGCATGGCACACCTACCTGGGCTGAGTGCCCGGGTGCTCTGCTTAGGGTCCTTTGTCCTCACCTCAGGAGGCTTGGTGGGCATCGTCTCCCCTGGAGCTGTCCCAGGAGACCCCTTCCCTTGCTCTCAGTTCACCAAGGGCCAACCAGATTTTGGGGGTCCCCACAGTTTCCCACAGGAACCCCAAGTCCTGTGTGTGGACCAGGTTATCCAGGAGACAGGCAGATATGTGCCCCAGGAGACAGTATATACACACCCTCTGAAGGAGATATTGGGGATGGGGTGTCCTGAGTTCAAAAGGCTTTGGGCTCCAACCAGCAAACCAATAAGCGAGGTGGACCATATATGGGAAGTGATACTGGACTGGCTGTTAGCATTTGCTTTATATATTTATGTGCTTCTGTGCTGCTGCTGCTGCTGCTGCNCTTTAAAAATATCAACACTTTGAAAAACAGAATCCCTCTGCATGGTAATGGTGCTGGTCACGGGACAATGAAGGAATTTAGGAGTAACGTGACTCTGTGGTGCCCTCTCTCCCTGGGATGTGGTCCCTGGATGCTCCCGAGGCAGCGGTTCCTAGATGACTGCCTTGGCTTCCAGGGCTCCCTGTGTGCTGCTGTGACTGTACTTTCTCCCCAGGAGGTAGCAGGGAAGCCACCGTCGCCCTGGCACCCAGCTTGTCCTAAGCCGCAGTCACTCAGGACCTGCCTCTGCAGCCGAGCACACCTCGGCCTTTCCCTGCCCCACCGCTCTCCGGGTGCGGACCTGTCTCCCTTGCCTTTGCCCACCTCCCCTCCCACTCCTCCAGAGACTGTCAGTGTCCTCCCAAGTCCCGTTGGTGTTCTAGCCCCTTCCTGGCTCTGTCTGAGGGCGTCACCGCCAGGTGATGTTTGCCTCCAGTAACCTGTCCTGTGACCTGGAGATGACCCCTCTGGCAGAGTTGTCATCACCTGGAGGTCAGAGAGCTGGTCTTACAAGTCCATGCTCCCTGCAGAGCTCAGCAAAGCACCCCCGCTACACACACAGATGCTGACTGACCTTCAGCCCTAGGATGGGTCCAGCGGGGACTTGCCATTCAGCAAAAATCCTCACAGTTGAGAGCCTGTGCTCACTCAGTCCTGGGTGGGTGTTTCGGGGAGATATAAATGGGGGGCCTGCCCTCAGAGGGGAGGTAAGATACTTGCTCCAGCGCCTCTGATAAAGATGCTGGCTCTGCTGCCCAGAACCTGGGGTACACTGAGGTCGGCTCCCTGACAGCAGCACCCCAGGGCGGGGTACGCAGAGTGACAGGTGTTCTGTGGAGAACATCTCGCCCCTTCTTGACACTGACCACAGGGAAAGCTGCATGGCACACCTACCTGGGCTGAGTGCCCGGGTGCTCTGCTTAGGGTCCTTTGTCCTCACCTCAGGAGGCTTGGTGGGCATCGTCTCCCCTGGAGCTGTCCCAGGAGACCCCTTCCCTTGCTCTCAGTTCACCAAGGGCCAACCAGATTTTGGGGGTCCCCACAGTTTCCCACAGGAACCCCAAGTCCTGTGTGTGGACCAGGTTATCCAGGAGACAGGCAGATATGTGCCCCAGGAGACAGTATATACACACCCTCTGAAGGAGATATTGGGGATGGGGTGTCCTGAGTTCAAAAGGCTTTGGGCTCCAACCAGCAAACCAATAAGCGAGGTGGACCATATATGGGAAGTGATACTGGACTGGCTGTTAGCATTTGCTTTATATATTTATGTGCTTCTGTGCTGCTGCTGCTGCTGCTGCGTCACTTCAGTCGTTTCCGACTCTGTGCGACCCCATAGACGGCAGCCCACCAGGCTCTGCCGTCCCTGGGATTCTCCAGGCAAGAACACTGGAGTGGGTTGCCATTTCCTTCTCCAATGCATGAAAGTAAAAGTGAAGTCGCTCAGTCGTGTCCGACTCTTCGCGACCCCATGGACTGCCGCCCACCAGGCTCCTCCGTCCATGGGATTTTCCAGGCAAGAGGACTGGAGTGGGGTGCCATTGCCATAAATGATTACAATGACTATATCTTCTTGGCTTGATAGCGGATTCGCTTCATTGTACAGTGGAAATGAACAACATTGTAGAGCAACTATACTCCATTTTTTTTTTTTTTAAAGAGAATTAAAAAAAAAGGAGTGGTCTTTAAGAGTTTTGTTCTCCATTTCACTTTTTTCTTAGGGAAATTTAAAAAATTTGAATAGTTTTTGATTTACAGAAAAGTTGCAGAGGTAATACAGAATGTTCCCATGCACCGCTCACGTACTTTCCCCTTGAACGGTCACAACAAAGACACCCAGCTTTGGTCTGTTACTATTGATGAACTTAACATTTTATTTGGATTTCACCAATTTCCCCATAGATGCCCCCCCGGCTGCCCAGCTTTTTCCTGGACTGTAGATCCTTCCAGGATTCTACACTGAATTTAGTCATCATATCGCTTTCATTTCCTCTGGTCTGTGACAGTGTCTTGTGTTTATAGTGATTTTGTCTCGATGAGCGCTGGCCACAGATGCAGAATGTCTTCCCGCTTTTGATAGAAACAGAAGGTAGGCCTAGAAAAATCCTGTTTTTTTTTTTCTTGAAAGATGGTACATTTTCATGTGGAATTTCCTAATTTTTTTTCACTTAAAAGTTGTATTGAAGTATAACTGATTTGCAATGTGTTATTTCTGCTGTACAGCAAAGTGATTCAGTTACATACACAGATATGTGTATATATGTATATATATACTTTTCCATTGTGATTTGTCACAGGATATTGAATATACTTTCTTGTGCTATATTCCAAGACCTTGTTGTTTGCATTTCCTAATTTTTAACATTGCTAGTTTATAAATGCTATTACTACTAATCAACACCTCCAACTCTGGGAGGTGGGTAGGGTTGGCATGAAGTCACCGGGAATGCTGCCTTCTGGGCTTGCGCATGGAAGGTGTCAGGGGAGGCACTGAAATGACACCTATACATATCAAACCCAGCATGTCTGCGAGTCCTACCCAGCCACGTGAGCTCTGACCATGTGGCTCAAAGATGAAGGGTGTCTGTTGGCTGCCCAGAGCCATGAATTTGGAAAGAGGCAACGTTTGGTCTTTTGTGTTTTCCTCTCGCTCTTGCTTACTGTTTAATCACATTAATTGGTCTGTAACCAGTTTTCTTGTGAAGTTCCTGAACTCTGTCTGACCCAGGGGACCTTGATCTGGGACCATGGTGTTGAGATGCTTTTCCTCAGACATGGGTTGAACAGATGAGTTATCTGCTGGGTTTATAATGAACTTCAGTCCCATAGGCTTGGAGTCTATTTGGAAAACAATCCTGTCTAGGACTGGCCTAAGAGAGACTCGTGTGTGTTCTAAATCTCTTCTGTTGTGTCTGACTCTTTGCAACCCTGTAGACTGCGGCCCGCCAGGTTCCTCTGTCCATGGGATTTCCCAGGCAAGAATACTGGAATGGATTGCCATGCCCTCCTCCAGGGGACCTTCCAGACCCAGCGATCCATCCCCGCATCTCCTGGGGCTCCTGTGTTGTAGATGGATTCTTTACCGCTGAGTCAGCAGGGAAGCCCTAAGAGAGACTTACTTTTGGAAAATGTTACCGGACGTGTTTCTGAGCAGTCAGGCTGCTAGGTTGAGTCTGCTCTCACCGGTGAGAGCTGGAGTCCAGATTCCTCCCACAGCAACCACTGCCAGCCCCTGTAACCAGGGTATTAGGTATGGTGCTTGGAAGATCCTCACTTCAGCCCCTGCCATCGTCTCCCCTTCCAGATGAAGCACACGGAGAGGCAGTCGCTGGCCTGAGATCATGTAGTTGCTTAGCCCTCGATAGGAGATTTGTTTCCAGCTGGCAAGTTAGGACCCAAACCTGTCGCCTCTGTGCTGTGCCCAAGATCTTGGCTGTTGTAATGGGAGAACGGCGAGTCTGCTTAGGGGAGCATGTCTGTGAGGTCTGGAAGGAGGTGGCATTGGAGTGAACATTGGGGAAGGGTTAACAGGATTTGCAGGTGATGTCCCAATGTGTACCCAGGTTTAATTGCATGGGACCCATCCCTCAGAAGGGTATGTAGAGCTCGGGCGCTTAGATTTCCTCTGGGGTCACTGGTACCAGTCAATGTGCAGAGAAAACTGTGAAACTCAATGTTTGTGGGGAAAGTCCTCTCTGTTGCTAAGTTTCTGGTCCCCTTTGCTGCTTTTTAGGGCATGCTGGGGAGGAAAGGACTTTTTGTGCTTGTAGAGTTGGCACATCCCAGCGGGGCTCTGGGGCAGTTTGAAAATCCTCAGCTGCTTCTGAGGAGGAAAACGAGCCCTGCCTGATCTGGTCAGATGCCTGAAGGTATGGCTTTGCAGGTCATTCAGCGCTCCACGTGGCCGGGGGATAGTTTGCTGCGGGAGCCTCCTTTCCAGGCCTCATGGCATGCTGCAGCGATGTTACAGTTGTTTTCTCCCTTATCTACATAAACAACATAACTTTGTCAGAAAACTGAAAATCTGCACTTTCTCCCATCAGCTAAAATGGGCTGTCAGATAAGGCTTTTCTCCCCCCTTCCTCCTCTCTGGCATCCGATGAATGATGTAAATGGGTTTTGGCTTTGGAGTTTTTTTGCCAGGCACTAGAGTAAATGATCAGAGTAGTAACATTTTTAACCTTATCTATCATACTGAAACATTTTTTCTGCCTCCAATAAAACATGTCAGAGTCGATTAAGGACATTTTTCAATGAGGTATAATTCACAGATTTTAGTAGCGAATCCAAGAGCACTGAAGTATTAAAGAGGCTGTGAATACTTAATTACGGGTATGTTACCATCCTACCTTTTGCCTGAATTCCCTGAACGCTTTGGAGCTGTGCTCTGAAAATGCGCGGGGTCGGAAGAGCGGCAGGTACGATGGCCGGGGACGTGTCGCATCGTATCTGGTGACAGGGCCGTGAAAGATACGGCAGCTCACTACGTCTGGCGGTGCTTATCTGGTACATGAGTGCACATTACTTCCCAAAGACCGGGATCACTTTGGACAGTATCATTAAATGCCACGTCATTACCTGTTATGGAGCAGTGCTTTAGCTTCAAGGGCCTCTTGGGACACGTGCAACAGTCAGAAGAATGATGGGTAAAGATGGAGCCGGCATTAAATTTTCAATGGAAGCAGTATTGGCTTTGACTTTTCAGAAGCCTTATCTGTTAGATGGTGTTTGTCACTGGGCCGCGGAGCTGTGGATGTTCGTCAGTTGAAAGTTGCAGGCAGTTGAACGATATGGACAGGTGAAGGCTCCGCGGGGACCGGCCGGGCTCGCGGAGAGCTGGAGGGGGTAAATTGAAGGTTTATTTATCCCATTCGCTGTCAAGGTCAGCTTGCTAGAGAGCTGTCCTATGGATGCTTACAAATGCCAAAATCCTGGCAAATTGTCGGAAAGAGCCTCCAAATCACTGACCTTTGTACAGCTCCCATCAACATGCCTGTGTCTCTGAGCGGGGTCCTTAGAGGGAGTTAAATGGTTGGTAAAACGAGGCTTATGCTGTTGCTGTAATGTCAGCCGAGCTGCTATGTATTTTTTACTTTTGTGTTTTCAGCAACGAGGTTGAAGTTAAAGATACCAGTGATGAAGGAGGGGTGGGAGGGGCTACACACAATAAATTGGGTTGGCATGGGTTTTGCCAAATGAGCCAAGTCTGGATTTCTGCATTTGAGAGTATTTCGCGCTTCAAGTTAGAGGCAGGCCTTTCAGTGTCTCCATTGTTCTGGTCCTTGTTGGATAGGGGTAAATCAAAATTCCTTTGTCCTTCCTTCATAGCCACAGCCTCTGAGGTAGTTGTAGGGTCTCATGGCTGTTCTGAGCAATGGACTCTCTTGCTGTGGACTCTGGGGTCTGACTTTGCCAGGGCAGCTAATCTAGGGAGCCAAGACACAGCTAATCACGTTGCCTTCCTTTGGCTGAGGATGGGGATTTGCTGAGCAATGCTACAGTGACATAGTAACCAAATGTAGAAATAATTGCTGGCAACTGAGAAAGAGCCACACTGCGGAACATTATGTATCCATTAAAAAGTAGTCACTAGGCAAATACCTGTTGAATCGGAGAGCTATCCGTGGATCTAAGAGAGAAGAGTGCGTGAATCTTATGATCAGATTTACAAAAGGAGAAAACCGCCTTCCTCCCGAGGGTGCCAGATACAATACAGAACGCTTAATACATTTGAATATCAGACTACTGAGAAATAATTTTAAAATAGTTGAAAAAGTGTTTGTTGTTTATTTGAAATTAAAATTTAACTGGATGTCTTATGTTTTCATTTGCTAAATCTGGCAACTATCTCCCCTTCCCCCAGATATGACATTTGAATGTACATGATGCATGCACGTGTGTATTTATATGTGTAAGGATGTGTGTTTGTATGTAGGATCCCTGGGTCGGGAAGATCCGCTGGAGGAAGGCATGGCAACCCACTTCAGTATCCTTGCCTGGAGAATCCTATGGACAGAAGAGCCTGGAGGGCTACAGCCATGGGGTTGCACAGTTGGACATGACTGAGCATGAATATAGCCCATCAATGTATTGGATTGGAGTATGGAAAATAGATGGGGAAACAGTGGAAAAAGTGTCAGACTTTATTTTTCTGGGCTCCAAAATCACTGCAGATGGTGACTGCAGCCATGAACTCAAAAGACGCTTACTCCTTGGAAGGAAAGTTATGACCAACCTAGATAGCGTATTCAAAAGCAGAGATATTACTTTGCCGACTAAGGTCTGTCTAGTCAAGGCTATGGTTTTTCCAGTGGTCGTGTATGGATGTGAGAGTTGGACTGTGAAGAAGGCTGAGTGCCGAAGAATTGATGCTTTTGAACTGTGGTGTTGGAGAAGACTCTTGAGAGTCCCTTGGACTGCAAGGAGATCCAACCAGTCCATTCTGAAGGAGATCAGCCCTGGGATTTCTTTGGAAGGAATGATGCTAAAGCTGAAGCTCCAGTACTTTGGCCACCTCATGCGAAGAGTTGACTCATTGGAAAAGACTCTGATGCTGGGAGGGATTGGGGGCAGGAGGAGAAGGGGACGACAGAGGATGAGATGGCTGGATGGCATCACTGACTCGATGAACATGAGTCTGAGTGAACTCCGGGAGTTGGTGATGGACAGGGAGGCCTGGCATGCTGCGATTCATGGGGTCACAAAGAG
Source organism: Neotragus moschatus (assembly GCA_006410615.1). Lineage (NCBI taxonomy): Eukaryota > Metazoa > Chordata > Mammalia > Artiodactyla > Bovidae > Neotragus > Neotragus moschatus. Next base: position 9,305,631 of record SJYA01002795.1, on the reverse strand, counting down.
TCGGACACGACTGAGCGACTGAACTGAACTGAATTGAAATCAAGAAGCAAACATTCTAGACAATTAACAAGGGTTTTCTGGAAAAGGCTGCATAGGGGTTGCTAGGAGAGTGTGTGGTGGAGGAAGCAAGCGGGGAGGCAGAGGGTGAGGGGAAGAAGGCAAAGCCCACAGGTGTTGAGTCATGCCTTCACTTGTTCACTTTACAAATGATTGTTCAGATTTTCTGCGTCAGGGCCTGGGGCAGACACCTAGGATTCCAAGAGGATGTGGCCAGGGACCGCCCCCCTCCGGGGGACCCCCCTTCTGGTGGGGAAGGCGGATGGGGATCGGCACGCATCATCCGGGAGAGGGCTGCCAGGGATGCTGCGGGGCTCACAGGGAGGGGTCTCAGCTTGGGACTGGATGGCCAGCAACTCCTCTTCCATCGTTGGTTTGGGATAGAAAATAGACCATGGCATCTCCCGGGGCCTGCTTTCACTCCCTGGGAATGCCTTTCGGTCTTCTCTCTCTCCTCAGACCCCGCCTGAGCTCAAGAAGGACATAGACGCCTCACGGTGTAACCTGGGGGCCTGAGGGTGCTGAGAGGGACCGCCGGTGGGGGGCGCTGCGTCCCAGCTCTGCTCAGCGTGCACGGGCAGTCGCGGTGGGGGCCGCGCACCCGCTCTTTCCAAGACCGTTGAGAACTCTCCTTCTTATTTCCAAATTCAATTAAAGAGCCGTTAATACGTCCCAGGTTTGTTGTAATGAGCCCGTAACTGAAACTGACATCATTATCAATTCAAACAAAACACAAACGCTTCATCTTCCGCCTCCTCAGGGAAACTCCCAACTTCCTGAGCCCAGCCTCTCGCTGGCCCCAGAGTTTCTCTCTTTCAAGGAGGGTCCCTCCTACTTCTCCTCCCTCTGGTCAAGCGAGACTTGGATAATCATGACTCCGGAATGTTCTTTCTGTGGCCAATGTTTGAGTTCCTTTTAGGGGAGGGGCAACTGCGCAAAGACTGGTGAGCAGGAGTTTCCTGGTGTAGCCTAGAGCTCTCCTGCTCTGCACATCAGCTTCTCATCGTGTAAACTTTTCAAGGCTCCGTGACAAATCTAGACAGCATATTAAAAAGCAGAGACGTCACTTTGCTGACAAACGTACATTTAGTTAAAGCTATGGTTTTTCCAGTAGTCATGTATGGATGTGAGAGTTGGATCATAAAGAAGACTGAGTGCCAAAGAATTGATGTTTTCAAGCTGTGGTTCTAGAGAAGGCCCTTGAGAGTCCCTTGCACAGACAGCAAGGAGATAAAACCAGTCAGTCCTAAAGGAAATCAGTCCTGAATATTCATTGGAAGGACTGATGCTGAAGTTGAAACTCCAATACTTTGGCCACCTGATGCGAAGAGTCGACTCATTGGAAAAGACCCTGATACTGGGAAACATTGAAGGCAGGAGGAGAAGAGGGCGGCAGAGGATGAGATGGTTGGATGGCATCACCGACTCAATGGACGTGAGTTTGAGCAAGCTCTGAGAGATAGTAAAGGACAGGGAAGCCTGGCATGCTGCAGTCCATGAGGCTGCAAAGACTGACAGAACTGAGTGACTGAATAGCGACTGAAAAGTTGCCTCTGCAACAAGTAATGTAGAGAGAGAAGGAGCATGGGGTGATGGTGGTGAGAAGGGGCCGGGACAGAGGGCAGAGTGGGGTGACCTGGGGATCCCCCACCTTCAGCCAGGCTGGGATGAGCCCAGCTGGACTCACCCATCAGATCCAAGGGCTCACTGGGTTTTGTGGACAGGGCACTGCAAGAGAAGCCGCAACGTGAACAGCAGTGAGTGCCAACCCAGGGCAGGGGATGGCACAGGGATCTGAGCGAAGTGCACACTGACCATGCTTAAATCTCTAACAACCCTCAGACACAGGTGGTGACGGCCTCAGTATTTTCAGCTCAGGACGGTAGGTCACTAAGAGAGGTCGTATTATTTGCCCAGTCTTGAATAACAGCTAATGAGTGGTTGAGCTTCAGCTCAGAGTTCTTGTATTGAAAAGTTTCTCAGGGCAGCTGAGAGATGTGATGATTTGCAGAATCTTTACCCAACAGGTGTTTCTGTGAGCCGTGAACTCCTCCACAGGTGACCCCAGACCCCTGTTTATGCACAAGGTGTGATTTCCCTTGTATGTTCCCCTGTATGTCCTTCGCTGTGTCCTGAACAGCTTGCCTTCTTTCAAGCCTCATGTTCCAGAGTCTCTTACGTGCCCTAGGATCCCTTGGTGCTCACCCTGATGTGTGGGTGTGTGCCAGTGCTGATGAGGCTGTGAGTCTGAGCCTGACCATGCTGAGGGCTTGTCTAAGCCTAATTTCCTACATGCTCTGGAGTCCATGCAGTGGCCAGGCAGCACATCTTGGCTGTGGCCCTGAAGCCAGTGCATGGCCTCTTTCTGAAGCCTGTTTTCCAAAAGGATCGGGAGCTTGGAGGCCTGGCTGCAAGACCCCATCAGCAATGCCTGGTCAGACCATTCAGCAGAGCTTGTGATGGCGTGAGTGCACATTTCCCCCATCAGCTGCCTAGCCCCAGCGTTTCAGCTATCCCCGCGTGTACGTCTGCAGGCCTCTATTGCCCCGACCATCCCGAAGTGGAAAGTGACCCGTGCGGTCTGCACAGAGCCCATCAGCTCTACCCTGCTTGCTCCCAGCTGCCTGGGCTACATTTCTCACAGTACTTTACAAACTCCTAAAAGGGTTGGCCAGCCCCAGGCTGGTGATATGTGATCTGTGGCCAGATGACAAAGAGGTCAGTGTCTGCTAATAGGTAAAGAACTACCTGTGCCCTTCCCCAGCTCACTCCCCAGGTAGATCTTTACCTATTAGCAGACACTGAAGATAGTGGACAAAACAAACAAGATGCCTGCATTCACAGTGGTCATTCACAGTGGCTTAAGGGGAGCCGATGGTAAAGAAGTAAACAAATAAGATAACTTCAGACTAATCTTGGAGAAAATACCTCAGTGACTTTGGTGGTCAGCTCTTTCAGTGGTGAGATCTGAAAGTCCAAGGGAGGCAACCAAGAGATCCCAAAAGAACAGTGCTGATTCAGGCAAAGTCATGTGCAAAGGTCCTGGGGTAAGAGGATCTGGTGTGATGGAAGCTTAGACAACACAGAGGCATGTGGTTGGGGATGAGCTGGGGAGGTGGGCAGAACTGGGTCATATAGGTCTTGTCCCTGAAACTAATGGGTGGGTTTTATTCTCTGTCTGACTCTTCTCAGAAGCCCGAGGAGCGCATATTCCCATTGTCCCCACAACTCCGCTTGTGCTGCTCCCTTCCTGGGAAGACCTTCCCTCCTCTACCTACTGAAACTGACTCACCTGAAATGCCCCCTCACCCACACAGGACCCATTTCTCTTTCTCCTGTGCCCCCACTGGACCCAGCACCTTCTGTACAGCAGCGCCATGGTTTTGCTGACTTGTTTCTGAGCCCTGGGCCAGGTTATGTTCCTCTGTGTGCCCCATAGTACCTGAAGCACACTGCAAGCAGGAACCTTGTTCAGAAATGAGTCTCTGCCTTGGGAGATGAGGCCAGAGCTAGGCTTCCCGTTCTCACCTTGCTTTGGAGGAGCCCTAGGCTAGGGACCTGAGGGAGCAGTTAGGCATCTGCGTCAGTTATTTTTTGAGTGAGCCTAAGTGATGCTCAGGTTGACCAGCAAAGGGAGAAGGCTGTGGGTACCAGCAGCATCCCAGGCTGTGTGCACAGTATCTTTGAGGACTGCCCGGTAGAGCTGCAGAAACCAGAGCTGTCCCTGGAACAGCCAAAGGTGAAGTACATCTTTCTCACCATGGGCAATAAAAATTCATTAGACCTTGAACAGGAACTGTTAATGGAGGCAGCTTCTTTTAGGTTAATGCTGCATGGAGGCCTCTGTCTCTGCGGACAGGCCCCGACCCATGTGCAGGCCTCTGGCCCGAGGCGGTGGGGTTTCTGCAGAGCAGAGTTTCTGTTTGAGTGATGGCTGACCTGGGCCATCTCTCAGCTGGGAGACAGCCTGCAGAGTGGCCACATGGTGTGGTACTTCCGTGAATTATTATCCTTGCTGTTTAGTCACTAAGTTGTGTCTGATTCTTTGCCAACCCATGGACTGCAGGACGCCAGGCTTCCCTGTCCTTCACTATCTCCCGGAGCTTGCTGAAACTCATGTCCATTGAGTCGGTGATGCCATCCGACCATCTCGTCCTCTGTCATCCCCTTCTCCTCCTAACTTCAGTCTTTTCCAGAATCAGGGTCTTTTCAAATGAGTCAGCTCTTTGCATCAGGTGGACAAAATATTGGAGGTTCAGCTTCAGCTTCCACCCTTCCAATGAATATTCAGGCCCATGTGGGTGCCATGGTGCTTCCATGAGAGCCACTCCCATTGCCTGGTGCCTTTCCTGAGGCTGAGTCTTCCTGGGACTTTTCCTGTGTGACCCCTCCCCAACCCAATGCCCTCTCTTTGGACAAGGTCAGTTTCAGCCCACAGGGAGACGGCCCATGGGTTCACCAGGAGGCTTGATTCTGCCACAGCCTCCTGAGCACACCGCCTGCTTTGACTGCCTGGGCCTCATGGAAACTGGGAGGCAGCACACTCAGCCCCTCTCTGAAGTCTGAGAACCTGACATCCCCCGGGTCCCACCTGTCTCCGTTCAGTTCCAGGGGCAGCCTTCTCCTTTGCCCACTCCCACCCACTAGCTCAGTATCCTCTGGGTAGAATTCAGGGACCAAAAGGGACCCCCACCCCCTCTGCCAGCTCTAACCTGTTCTCTACTGCCCACAGCTCTTTCCTCCCCGGAGAGACAAGAGACAAGGAGATCTTTCTTCTCAAGTGGGCTCCATCTCCTGCTCCTAATTTTGGTGGCAAATGCCATGAAATCAAATGATAAAGAACACATTATGGCTGTAACTATAAGCCCATGGACTGCAAGGAGATCCAACCAGTCCATCCGAAAGGAAATCAGTCCTGAAGATTCATTGGAAGGACTGATGCTGAAGCTGAGGCTCCAATACCTTGGCCACCTGATGTGAACAACTGACTCATTGGAAAAGATCCTGAGGCTGGGCAAGATTGAAGGCAGGAGGAGAAGGGGATGGCAGAGGATGAGATGGTTGGATGGCACCACTGACTTGATGGACATGAATTTGGGTAAACTCCAGGAGTTGGTGATGGACAGGGAGGCCTGGCGTGCTGCAGTCCTTGGGGTCATAAAGAGTTAGACACGACTGAGCAGCTGAACTGACCTGATAAGCCCTTCACTTGTATTGGAAGAACAGTTACCAAACTGCCCTCACTCGTGATGGGTGCCCCTCAGCCTATGGCAGGGGCAGGAAAGGGGTACCTGGCTCAGCTCTGGGTGTGGAATGGTCATGTACGTCTTCTCTGTCCTAGGAAAGGACTCCTCCTGATGGCTGACCATCAGGATCAGGGTCTAGTGTTCTGTAGCCAGCTCTGAAACCCAAGCCCAGCAGACAGCCTGACACTGGGTCATTCCTGAAAGAACACATGACTCTGAGGCCTACGAGAGAAGGTATCCTCCATAGCTGAGTTTTCTTAAGGAGGTGAAACCGTGACCGTGACCTTGAGGCAATGCTCTTGTCATCAGAGCTGCAAGATGGTGCTTGGGGCCGACTCCCTCTGCCACACAAAACTGCGAAAAGCCCCAGGAATATTTACAGTTGGTCTTTAAACAGCAGTGGATTTGAGTAAAAGAGCAATATCTCACATCATTAGTCCATAAATATGCAGTTTAGTTTTATTTGTCAAATAAAATACCCCGAGATTGAACTGGCTGATTGAAAGACACAGGCATACATACACCCGTCTCCTTGTCCCTCCCCTTCTCCTGTTCTATCTGCAGCCCTTCAGGAATGTTCTTTCCCCAGGTACGTGTTCTCCTCCCTCCCTTTCTAGATTTCCTAGGAAGAATCATTCAGACAGGTTTCCTTCCCCTCCCTCTTGAGGAAGCCAGCTGAGTGCCCAGCTGCCACTGAGGCCACTAGCTCTCGCTACCCGGAGAAGGGATAGTCGGAAACCACCCCCTCCTTTCCCTGCTTAAGGGAGCTTTATTTTCATTCTGTTAGAGGTGTGGAGCCTGCTGTGCTGGGCTGGGAGTTGGCTCTGCTGGACAAGGGGTCAGTGCTCTGCTGCCTTGTGGGAACAGCGTAGGAGAGGTCCATGGTTTTCCAGCCGGGAGGTCAAGCTGTCCTTCTTAGTCTGGGTGGCTGTGTGTAAACTGGTACGAGCCTGGAATGGGAGCAGGAATGCAGGGGTATAGTTCCCTGGGGATGTGGGACTTCAGATGGGGGCAGAGAGTATGCCAGCCTGTTTCCTTCTGTTTCCATCTGACTCTGGGTATGAGAGGTCTGGAGATTCTGCTGTATACCGTGTGTTGCCAGTGGAGAGGGCCCCTTGTCCAGAGTTGTCTGCCACCATGGAGTGAGTAGGG
>SJYA01002795.1:9255005-9299044 GCA_006410615.1 Neotragus moschatus | reverse complement strand
ACCATGGAGTGAGTAGGGTGGGCTGGGTGGGACCCAGATCTCCCCATTAGCTGGCATGGCTGAGTGACACAGCCCTGCCTCTCCATGACACTGCCTGCAAGTCATGAGTCTCTGAAGAGGAGACTTGAACTTTATCTAACTTGGGTACCGTTCAGGCAGAGCAAAACATGTTCCGATCTGAACTTGAACAGTTGTTGGTAATTTTTAAAGTGGAAATATTAAAGACAGCTTATCCTGTCAACATACAGTATCACCAAGACTCAGTATATTAAGTCTGAACTTTATCTCAGAATGTCAGTTCTTTTGCAAAAAGGACTTTGACTTTCAAATTAGTGTTCACTTTGTAGGCTCAGAGGCTGAGCTCCACCAGGGAGCTCCATCAGGGGTGAAGGATGGTGAAGGGGACCCAGTGACTGTAATGCTCACGGGCTCCAGTTCCAGGAGCTGCTGTATCACGTGTTGGAGATGCTGCTTTTGCTCTGCATTTCCTTAGGTGTAGTATTTGCTTTTCTTTGTATTTTTGTGGTAACTATGGTGAATGGCTCAGCTGGTAAATAATCTGCCTGCAATGCAGGAGGCCTGGGTTTAATCCTTGGGTTGGGAAGATCCCCTGGAGACGGGAAAGGTTACCCACTCCTGTATTCTGGCATGGAGAATTCCATGGACCGTATAGTCCATGAGGTCGCAAAGAATCAGACAAGACTGAGCGACTTTCAGATACATACTATGTGAAATATTCATATCTAGGTTTTAGGCTGGTGCTTACTGGAACCCTCTAAAATGCAGGACCCCAATATATAATTAAGCCATCAAGTTCGGATTTTTTTTTTCTCATTGTGCCTCTTCAAGACATGTATGCTCATAGACGTCATATTAATATTTGCTCAAACTAACCTATGGTATATTTTTAAGAAGGAAGTTGGTCATGCAACAAAATTTAAAACTATTGTATTTTTTTCTTCCTTTTCAAAATGCTGTCTTAAAGGTACTTCAGATGCACAAGGCTTTTGCACTACAAGTTGATACAAGTGATAGCCTGAACTGACAATTCAGTCTTCTCAGGGATCCAGAAGCAAAATGGAATTGAAAAAAATATAAAAAGTGGAAAAAGAACCACGGCTGTACCTGGTCTGGCCTTGCCAATCAGTTAGCTGTGGCCTCAGCATGTGAAGTGTGTGGAATGGTTAAACATCGACTCTGGGTGGAGGTGTTGGCTTGGATGCGAGTCACTTGATGAGAGCAGACCAGTTCTGACATGCTTTGTTGGGATGGTTTTGGGGACATGGGAGGGGCTGGCTTTCTAGTGCACATCTCCCATGAAATCTTACCCTTTTGGCGTCCTTGTGAGTTTCATCTTTTTAAGTGATGGTCATTTTCTTGGTGCCAAGATACTGTTTTTGTGCTCAAGCACTTGTCAGAAATTGTGACATAAGACAGAAACTTACACTACTTGCCATGAACAAAAAAGAATGTGTCTTGTTAGCGGCACAGGCAGGATACACAGCCCAGGCTGGTGGTTTTATTGCTTTTGCAGAGGAGAGGAAAATCTCCAGTTCCATGATGCTCCATCCTCGATGAATGGGGCAGGGTTCAACATGAGGCACCAGGGCAAAGGGCTTCTGATGGCCCAGTCCCGCCAATCCCCCCACGTTGCTGTGTTGGGGAGTGTGCTCAGACTCGGGGTGAAATGAACAGCCCACAGCACTGTGCTGCACCAGGTGTTCAATCCAGGGCCAAGAGTCTTCCCCAGGTGCCTCCCCAGTGTAGCCGACTAAGCAAAGCCACTTTCAAGTTCAGGTCAAACCCCGAAAGTTCTTTCCTCTTGGCTGAAATGGGTTATGTACACATCAGGCATTCACAGAAGGGGCTGCCATTGTCAGGCATGCAGACCAGTTGAAATAGAATGATCTGGTGTTTGTGTGATTGTTTCTTGTAGAGCTAGCTGAGAAAGATTTTCCTCAAAGGCTTAGCCACAGCTCAGCCGTAGCACAGCCAGTTTGTCTAACGTGAAAACGGCTAAACAGAAGTCCCGTGAAAAGTATTTTCAAAGGCAGTTGTTGACAATAAGTAAAAGTGCAGTAACAGGTTTAAACCATAGAAGACCTCCAGTCTGGGCTTCCCTAGGGGCTCAGATGGTAAAGTTTTTGCCTGCAATGTGGGAGACCTGGGTTCAGTTCCTGGGTTGGGAAGATCCCTTGGAGAAGGGAATGGCAATCTACTCCAGTATTCTTGCCTGGAGAATTCCATGGACAGAGGAGCCTGGAGGGCTACAGTCCATGGTATTACAAAGAATCAGACATGACTGAGTGACTAATACACACACGCACACACGCGCACATGCACGCACGCACACACACAGATACATACACACACACACACACACAGAGTGCCTTTGAGGCAAGTTGGCCCGTGTCTCCGATCTCCGCTGACAGTGAGCCCATTTCTGAGCACAGGAGTGAGGGGCTTGCAGCCAGTCCTGTGTCACCCATGGGCCAAAGCACAGGCCTGCTGTCCACAGAGAGAACAGAAGAGTCAACTGCCCAGAGGAGGGAGCAGGCTTTGCCTTTGAAAGATGTATTTAAGACATTTATAAAACATCTTTCAACTAACTTCTTCCAGGAACAAAAGTTTTAAATGAGGGAAAGAGCCCCAGATATTTCCAGGTCTTAGGTTCCTTACCCTTCTGGCCAGCTGTGCAGAGCCTGAAGCTCCCTCCAGAAACGGGGGAAGATCGATTTAACAAGTACACAAAGAACCCCCTCTGGGGAACATCTTTAAAGAAAGGACCTCCCCCACCCCCGCACACCCCTTCCCTGGCTCCTGCTTCATATGGGAAGACCAGGTAGGTAAGATTGTGCTGGTCCTAGTGGATTTCTCAGTGTTCTGAAGAGCTAGTTAGTGGTATGGCAATCAGATGCGGGTCAGTTAGAAAAGAGACCAGGGATTGCCTTGGTGGTCCAGTGGTTAAGAGTCTGCTGGTTAATGCAGGGGACATGAGTTCAATCCCTGGTCCAGGAAGATTCCACATGTCAGGAAACAACTAAGCCTGTGAAGCTTATTCTAAAACTCATGCTCTGCAAGAAGAGACACCACTACAATCAGAAGCCCATGCCATGCGCTTGGAGAGCTCCCGTTTGTTGCAACTAGAGAAAGCCTGTGTGCAGCAACAAAGACCCCGTACAGTCAAAAGTAAGCAAGAAAGTAAATAAATAAGAGACCAGATGAAAACACGGGGTCTCGAATCTTTGCCAGCTTTGCTCTCCATCTCCACGTGCTCCTTCCTAGCTTCGTGTGCTTCCTGAAGAACCACACAGTTAATGTCTCTTGAGCATCCTGAGAGTGTCTTGAGGTTCGGACAATCCGTTATGTTTGCATTGCCAGCCCATAGCCAGGGTGTTTAGCAATAAAAGTTCATCAGTAGATGTTGACTGACTATTTGAGTCACATTTAATTGCCAACCTCTCTTCCCGAAGGCTGTGCAAAGGTATGGTAGTAGACGTTGTGAATGCCAGGTTTAAAGAACACAAAGTATAGTCAGGAGAACATGAGTGCTTTTTTGATTTCTGAACAAGCTTCCCACAATGACTGTGCTAATGCAGTCATGATGCCTTAATCCAGAATCTGAATTTAGTGACCATCTGCTCTGGGAAGTCCTCTCTGCATCCTGCAGGGCAGACATGTACCCGCAGTATATGCCAGCTACAGGGCATCATCTTGGGGAAGGAGACTGGGTTGGGGGGGGCAGGCCTGAAAAGAGGGGTGTGGACCATACGGGAAACAGTCAAGGGTTGGGGCAGCTTCTGTCTGTGGCAGAGACGGAAGGGGATGCTTCATTTTGGAAAGATGCATGATGTGAGGTCGAGGAAAGAAGAATGACAGGGAAAATCTATTTGATGACTGAATTCCAGGGTGACAGCCCCAGTCTTCCATGACAGGGGCGACCAAGGCTGTGGACTTATGCTCAGCAGTCAATTAAATGAGGAGGAAAGCTTCAAAAGAAAGGCATTCCAATAAAAATTTAACAAGCTCAGGGCTGCCTTTGAGGACGTGTGTGTGATCACAACAAAACAGTTCCTTTTTTTTTTTCTTCGTGCTGAGCTAAATGCTTGCAGTTCTTGGCGGATGAGTGTTTAGACATGGGACCTTCCCCCTCATCACTAAAAACGAAGTATGGAGGCACAGAGAGCAACCTTCAAATGAATCAGGATGGGTGGGCTGAAGGGAGAGGCCAGGAGAAAGGGCCCTGATGGGGAGGCTGTGGCTGGTTGCGAGGGTGGGGGGGTGGCTATGAAATACCCAGTGTCCTCCTTCTCTGTGACAGATGATGTCATCACGAGCACACAGTTTAGGACAGAGAGCATTGGAAACCTCTCAACCGCCAAGCACTGTTATGTCTCAGTGAAATTCAGCAGGCTTTGGTTGAACAAAGTAATCAAAACAAGAAAGTCAAAGAACAACAACAGCAGCAATAATAATACCAGAAGAGCGACCAGTGCCCTGACCAGACTCCCAGGGCATATCTCCTGACGCAGAGAACACAGCAGTGCGGTCTCAGTTGTCCCCTTTTTGTTCCAGAGACAGATCGAAAGGGGGGAAAACATCGAACTGCCTATCCCTTGATAACACAAACACAACTGCAAATAAACTTATCAGCGTCTCCACACAATGCACATTTATGCAGAATCCATACCCTCACTTACCAGGTACATGTCCTTTGGAGCCTAAAGAGATGACGTTGTTAATTCAGTCTTGGAGTTTAGGGTAAAATTTGAATGTCGGTGAATAAAAAGGTGAAGCTAATTAAGTGGCACTCATGGGGATTTGGAAAAGAAGAGGCTTCTTGCGGGAAGGTAATTATATCTTCATTGACCCTCCACGGTACCCCCCCCTCCCCCCGGCGTCGGGAGCGCTCTGCTGGGCGGCATGACATCTCCTTCCAAGAGGAGCTGCCATCACCTTGCCAAGGCTCCCCTTTCCCTGGATGCATTTTCTAATCAGTTCACATGATTGAGCTTCCAGCAAGTGATGTTTTACTTAATTCCTTTCCGCCTGTAGGGTGTGAGGCTTGGAGGGCCTCTCGTCAAAACTTTGGAGGGCTCTGTCAGTTTGAAAAGAACATGACCTTTAAATTGTATCAGTATGTTTGCTGGTGCATAAGGGAACGGAAAAGATTCGTCCTGATGGAAAACCACTCCGAGACCAAGGAGTAATTCAGAGGGAACGGGGCCCAGGAAGTTCATTTGTTTATACATAATTTGCTAAGTGGGGCGAGAATGGGGTCCAGGCACCTGCGGGGTGGAAAGGGCCGACTGTCAGGTCTGGGGACGTTTAGCCTGTTTTAGGGTATTGCTCTTTCCCTCGCCTCTCCCGTCTGAGTTACAGATGTTGCCATGATGTTTGTAGAAGACGGGAAGATTGGTGTCCTCATGTTACCGCAGTTGAGGCACGGATCTAAGAATTTCCTTCTCCACACTTTCAGCTCTGGAGTTGAACTCTTCCAGAAGGATTAGTGAGGGCCGTCTTGCTGCTGTGTGACCGAGGCGGAAGCTGAGGGCTGGCCTTAAACACTGCCCTTTACTGATGAAGGCCTGTATTGTGATTTTCTTTTGAAAATATTAACAGGATAGATGGGACTTAGGAAGTCCATCTGTCCTCTGCACACATGCGCACACATACTTCTTGGCTATTGTGTATAGCTTTCACCGTGTGTATAGGTTTTCTTTGGTGAAGCTGTTTGAAATTAGAACACTTTTGACCATAACCCTTTATATTAGGGTTCATTACTACTCCCCTCTTTTGGGTTCCACTCAAAATTTTTTGATTCATAGTGCATTAAAAAAAAAAAAAGATTAAGATAATGGACATTTCTTGGTTGAAGGAGGTGACCAAAAATAACACTTTGAGCTTGAAGTGGACATATATTTATTTAAAATTTAAATAATTTGTAACATGTTTACGTTTCAGAATTAAGCAAGCTGCCCACCATTGTCATGCCTCTCCGCTGAGGGCAGAGAGAGACAGCTCACTGATCATCCCCCAGGGAGGGCTTGAGTGTGTCTGAGGATGGGGAGTCAGTAAACACTCATGTCTAGTTGACTTGGCTCTGACACTGGGACAGAGAACTATTTTTTTTCCCTTGTGTGTGGTTAGGTTATTCCTGGATATTAATAATTTTGCAGAAAAAAAAAAAAAAAACTGGCTCCTTCCAAAGGCACTTGTGTGAGGAGCAATGTGCACGGTGGTCGTCTTTCTATAAACAAGCTGAGACTTGACAATGTAGTTGCTCTTTGCAGAAGAGGAGAGTAGGGAGCAGTTTCCCCCTCTGAGCCCGTTTATCCCCATGCTGGGAAGCTTCAGCATTTGTCAGCTTAGATGAAGCCCCTGTGCCCGACCACAGCACTGTTGCTGTGAGGTATTGACTGAGTCTGGGTTCCTAATGCAAAAGGCAGAATGAGAATTGAAACTTACTTGATGGAATTAAAACATTAGTATTGGCTTTCAGCTCTTGGGTCTCTGGCTCCTGTAATAAATGCAGGGCGACTTAAGAATAAAAGCCAACAAACCAACAGAAAACAGTCAGACACCTTTGCTAGACAGAGAAGGCTCAAGACCTCTCCACGAGATTCGCGAATTGATTTTCTCCAGTGTGATGTCGGCCACTGTTTCATTGCTAACTTTGACATATACTTTTCATTTATTTTAAGTAGAATTCTTTTATTGTTTACTATGGGTATCTGAAGATGCTGTGACATCTTAGATGAACAAATTAATCCTGATGATTACAATAAGCCATATATAGGGAATCTTTAAAAGAAAGGGTCATTAAAAAAGAATGCATGTATACTTCCTCTCATCTCAATGTTTTGTAAGCGTGGAGCACCGCAGGATTTGGTGTCTGTCCCTTCCAAGGCAGTCCATGGAGAATTTAATATAAAATAGCCTCCTATGGTCCATGGATCTGGGTGTGGTCCCTAGGAACCCTGTCCTTTATCAATTTAAGTTAAATATTCATCACAATGGCAGGAACCAACTCGTACAGTGGTTCCTCTCTGCCCCTGGAGTATATTTACATCCATATTTAATCCTGAATCTTGGGACTCTGTGTAACTGTGATGGGCAGTCCCTTTATGCCCCAATTAATCCATCTGTAGTTCAGTTCAGTCACTCAGTCGTGTCCGATTCTTTGCGACCTCATGAATCGCAGCACACCAGGCTTCCCTGTCCATCACCAACTCCCCGGAGTTCACTCAAACTCACGTCTATTGAGTTGGTGATGCCATCCAACCATCTCATCCTCTGTCGTCCCCTTCTCCTCCTGTCCCCAATCCCTCCCAGCATCAGAATCTTTTCCAATGAGTCAACTCTTCACATGAGGTGGCCAAAGTACTGGAGTTTCAGCTTTAGCATCATTCCTTCCAAAGAGCACCCAGGACTGATCTCCTTTAGAATGGACTGGTTGGATCTCCTTGCAGTCCATATCAGCCATAAAGAATCTGCCTGCAATGCAGGAGACCGGGGTGAGGGGGTGGAGGTTGGATCCCTGGGTTAGGAAGATCTTCTGGAGAAGGAAATGGAAACCCACTCCAGTATTCTTGCCTGGAGAATCCCATGGACAGAGGACCTGGTGGGCTATAGTCCATGGGGTCGCAAAGAGTCAGACACGACTGCAGCGACGCATGCCCAGTTCATTAAGTCTGTTTCCTCAAGGTTCTGGGAAATTTGAGTCTGAGTTGCCACCCTGATGCTCACCAATGGGTAGCATGCTTGGGCCAGGGGAGCCAAATGGCCCAATGGGCCATGTTCTGGTTCTGGATGTTCAATTACGCTTATGCAGTTTCCAGCTATCACAACTGAAAGCAAAGCGAGCCATGCTAACGTTTTCTCAGCGACTTCCTTCTCCTCTTCGTTTCAGAGCATGGCAGTTCTGACCTGTGTCTGATCTGCAGTCACTGAGCCTCCGTCCCGGATGCTCGGGTCCAGTGGATCCTTAGCACTGGAAGCTGAGAGGGGAGGTCTGGGGGACTGCCCTCAGTCTATGCACTCAGCAAGGAAGCCTCTGGGAGTGACCACCATTCACTCAGTCTCTACCTCTTCTGGCTCTCTGCGGGCTTGGGAATGGCTTGTCCTGCTGTAACCCAAAGGTTTCTGGTCCTGCATTGGTAGGCAGCCCCTCTGAGACGCCAAAGGACCATGCGGCTGGATTTGCTCTTTTGAACCAAAAGATTTCCTCGGCCTCAGAGTCTCATTTCTTCCAGGCTCTGAGTTTTCAGGACTGTATCTGGCTCTCCAGCCATCTCTCTCTAGATTTTATTTCATTAAAAAAATATTTTATTTATTGCAGGGTGAAGCATGCAAGAAGACCCTTTGACTTTGGCCTGGGGTTCCTCTGGTTGAAAGAACTCAGGATAACTTCTAGTGACTCCTCCAAAGGATGGTGGTGGGGCGGTTCCCTGGTTGGTGCCTGGGGTGGGCACATCCTGCTTTGGGTCCACAGGACAGCTAGCAGCTTGGCCTGTTGAGCAGAGAGTATCGTCCTGGGGTCTGAAACTTTCCTGAGACTTGGGCCCATCCAGGCGAGGTAAACTGATGACTCCCCAGACATATTTTGGGTGAATTGGTTTCAGCTTTCACAAAATGCTAATGTTGATATTGTTTACGTTTGGTTGCATTGTTTTTCACTTTAGAATTACAGCTTTAGTACATTAAGCTAATTTCATAATACTGTATTAACTTAATATTCCATAAATCACGCATGTCAGATTGCATTGTTACGGATGCACAGAATCTGAATTTACTACTCAAGCTCTCCCAACACATGTATTCATAATTTGCTCCAGTGAGCCCTGTGCCACCATATAGGGTTAAGGAATTACACATTCCAATGCCAGGCACAGATCACGCCGCTCTCTCTCTCTCTCTCTCTGCAATTGTTCTCCATACAAATTGAAACAATATATTTCCAGCCATTTTCATAGTTGTAATTACTAGCAAAAATCGTAATACCACGAACATATTTTAAACACCTGCACTTTGGGTCCAACTCATTTTTTTTTTTTAAGCTGAGCGTTTCTATTTGAATAAGGTTGAGAAAACTCACTGGTGGTAGCAATAGCTGGGTATCTTTTTTTTTTTTTTTTCTGGAGGAAAGATGATAACTTTTGACTTGGAAGAAAGAGATAAAAAGACGAGTGGAAGGAGCTCAGCTTGCCCCCTCTCTGTCCGTTCCCTGCTTCTCTCTCTTTTCACCTTGGCAAAAGGGATTTAATCGGAGCCGACTGCCTATGACATGTTGCCTGGCTCTTTTGCAAGGGTGCAAAGTTCTGTGCTTCAGCNCTCAAACTCATGTCCATTGAGTTGGTGATGCCATCCAACCATCTCATCCTCTGTCGTCCCCTTCTCCTCCTGTCCCCAATCCCTCCCAGCATCAGAATCTTTTCCAATGAGTCAACTCTTCACATGAGGTGGCCAAAGTACTGGAGTTTCAGCTTTAGCATCATTCCTTCCAAAGAGCACCCAGGACTGATCTCCTTTAGAATGGACTGGTTGGATCTCCTTGCAGTCCATATCAGCCATAAAGAATCTGCCTGCAATGCAGGAGACCGGGGTGAGGGGGTGGAGGTTGGATCCCTGGGTTAGGAAGATCTTCTGGAGAAGGAAATGGAAACCCACTCCAGTATTCTTGCCTGGAGAATCCCATGGACAGAGGACCTGGTGGGCTATAGTCCATGGGGTCGCAAAGAGTCAGACACGACTGCAGCGACGCATGCCCAGTTCATTAAGTCTGTTTCCTCAAGGTTCTGGGAAATTTGAGTCTGAGTTGCCACCCTGATGCTCACCAATGGGTAGCATGCTTGGGCCAGGGGAGCCAAATGGCCCAATGGGCCATGTTCTGGTTCTGGATGTTCAATTACGCTTATGCAGTTTCCAGCTATCACAACTGAAAGCAAAGCGAGCCATGCTAACGTTTTCTCAGCGACTTCCTTCTCCTCTTCGTTTCAGAGCATGGCAGTTCTGACCTGTGTCTGATCTGCAGTCACTGAGCCTCCGTCCCGGATGCTCGGGTCCAGTGGATCCTTAGCACTGGAAGCTGAGAGGGGAGGTCTGGGGGACTGCCCTCAGTCTATGCACTCAGCAAGGAAGCCTCTGGGAGTGACCACCATTCACTCAGTCTCTACCTCTTCTGGCTCTCTGCGGGCTTGGGAATGGCTTGTCCTGCTGTAACCCAAAGGTTTCTGGTCCTGCATTGGTAGGCAGCCCCTCTGAGACGCCAAAGGACCATGCGGCTGGATTTGCTCTTTTGAACCAAAAGATTTCCTCGGCCTCAGAGTCTCATTTCTTCCAGGCTCTGAGTTTTCAGGACTGTATCTGGCTCTCCAGCCATCTCTCTCTAGATTTTATTTCATTAAAAAAATATTTTATTTATTGCAGGGTGAAGCATGCAAGAAGACCCTTTGACTTTGGCCTGGGGTTCCTCTGGTTGAAAGAACTCAGGATAACTTCTAGTGACTCCTCCAAAGGATGGTGGTGGGGCGGTTCCCTGGTTGGTGCCTGGGGTGGGCACATCCTGCTTTGGGTCCACAGGACAGCTAGCAGCTTGGCCTGTTGAGCAGAGAGTATCGTCCTGGGGTCTGAAACTTTCCTGAGACTTGGGCCCATCCAGGCGAGGTAAACTGATGACTCCCCAGACATATTTTGGGTGAATTGGTTTCAGCTTTCACAAAATGCTAATGTTGATATTGTTTACGTTTGGTTGCATTGTTTTTCACTTTAGAATTACAGCTTTAGTACATTAAGCTAATTTCATAATACTGTATTAACTTAATATTCCATAAATCACGCATGTCAGATTGCATTGTTACGGATGCACAGAATCTGAATTTACTACTCAAGCTCTCCCAACACATGTATTCATAATTTGCTCCAGTGAGCCCTGTGCCACCATATAGGGTTAAGGAATTACACATTCCAATGCCAGGCACAGATCACGCCGCTCTCTCTCTCTCTCTCTCTGCAATTGTTCTCCATACAAATTGAAACAATATATTTCCAGCCATTTTCATAGTTGTAATTACTAGCAAAAATCGTAATACCACGAACATATTTTAAACACCTGCACTTTGGGTCCAACTCATTTTTTTTTTTTAAGCTGAGCGTTTCTATTTGAATAAGGTTGAGAAAACTCACTGGTGGTAGCAATAGCTGGGTATCTTTTTTTTTTTTTTTTCTGGAGGAAAGATGATAACTTTTGACTTGGAAGAAAGAGATAAAAAGACGAGTGGAAGGAGCTCAGCTTGCCCCCTCTCTGTCCGTTCCCTGCTTCTCTCTCTTTTCACCTTGGCAAAAGGGATTTAATCGGAGCCGACTGCCTATGACATGTTGCCTGGCTCTTTTGCAAGGGTGCAAAGTTCTGTGCTTCAGCCCAGCTTGCTGGTTCTGGGAACAAAGGGATGCTCTCCGTGGGGGACATGGCGGTGGGCTGGGGCCATTGAGGAGCCTCTGTAGGTTTTTAAGCACACACTGTCTAATCGGGCTCTGACAAGTCCATTGTAAATCAAAGGTCTGTTAAGTGGGGATGCCAGAAATGTTTGATCTCCTTCCAAGCCTTGAAACAACTTGCTTATTTTTTCTGCAGTTTGGCTCCTCACTAAAATAAAACATTGCGAGATGAATGTTCTGACGGGTCATTGTGTGTCAAGCTGTCACTCTGTAATGGTTACATATTTCAGCTGGATTGAGGTGGTGCTGGTTGGGGGAGGTCTGGGAGAAAGAGGCAGAGAGAGAGAGAGAGAGAGAGAGAGGGGTAGGGAAGGAGACAAAGAGGAACAAGATTTCTGCTTTCTCCTTGTGGCTGATCTTCATTTAAACCAAACACTTGTCATGTTCAGGGGAAGTTTTATAAATTTTTAATGATATTGGGTACAACTGGTGCTTTGAAATTTGCTGTACTTTAATTTTTTCTTCGTTAGCAAAGGTTCACTAATGCATTGAAGTGCTAAGAGCGTATCCTAGGGATTCCACGATAATTGTGTTGTTAATAATATTGTGGCACTAGTAATGTTCTCCTGGTAATCAAGGCATGAGATTTTTTTTTAATATATTCAGTTATTACACTGCATCTCGTACAAATCATGTCAATTACAATTGCCAGCCTGTGACAGTTAAAATAATTGTATACGTTTTCTAGAATTTTCCATTGGCTTGGCTAATCAAGCTAAAAAAAAATCAACACATTATTTGCATTAATTTTGTTTCTAGTCTATTTCCACTCCTAAATCATTTGTCCATCTACTTCAAAAGGCAGAACAGTAAGTATTTTAATAATAAATATACAAACACATTCACATCAACCTAATTTAGGAATCCTTCTATAGGTCTGGCAAGACAGAGTCACCTGGTAGGAAGGTTTGTGGGACTGAGTTTATGACTTTCACTGGTGTGCATGCGTGCTGCTTTTGAGTTCACCCTGTCTACGCTTGGGGTGTGTGGATTCTATGTTTTTGTAGCCAGGCCTTGTAAGAACACTCACTTTAGCATTTTCTATTTCTGTATTCCATCCATAGTTCTGTCTAGGTCAGGAAAATTGCATGATTTTGGTCTTTCCTTTTCGGCGTCCCTGAAATAGCTCAATATTCCTCGGCACCAGGAAATGATGTATGTAATACTTTGCAGAACGGCCCTGCAAATTTGCAGCTCCAACACTAGTCTTCCACTTCGACGAGTTCTACCCCCTGACCGGCACGGACACTTTCTTTATTTGGAACTAAAATAGCTAAATCCTCAAAAAGGACTGAACGTGTGAGGCCAGCAGCATATGGAATCCCCTGCAGTATCTCAGCACATTTCCCCAAAGCCTGGCCTCTCCATCACCCGGAGTCGCTCCTTGTCACAGCCGAGAATGGGAGGGATTTCGGTGACCTAGTGGCATTTTTGAATGAAGACCCCAGGGTGCCTGGGAGCATGGGAGGAAGTACTGGGAGGCCGGCAGGGGAGGCTTGTGCTGCGGGGCTGTCAGCAGCCCCCTGACAGTCAGGGATAGTGGCTCAGGGCCAGGGTGAGGTGTCCACCCGAGATGGACTCTCAGGCAGACCCCAAAGAGAGTCAGTCTGGCCTCTTTCACCTGCAGAAAAGAGGATCAGAAAGCGGGCAGGAGCATAGCAATTTCACAAGGCGCCCTCCAACAAGAAGTAACAGTGGCCTCTGCAAAATAACCATGGCAGAGGGATCTGAGGAATGACAGGTGACTGACAGGATTATTTGAGCAATTTTCGGCCAGCTCAGTGATATTATTTGGAGAATAATAAATAAGCTCCCCAATTCTTGAGGTCCTCCACCCCCGCCCTGCTTTCCACTCCCTTCTCAGCCATGTCTGTGATGCCAGGATTTTGCATGAGGGTCAGTGGATGTGGGTTCTGGGACTCAGGGAAACAAAATATTTCACCCCCTTTTCATGCAATCATATTCTGTTAAACATGGCTTGAACAAATCATCTCTCAAAAACGTAGAATTTATTCCTCAACTTTGCCTGGAGGTACAGCAGAGAGAACAGATTTTTTTCCTCTCTCTGGCCCTTCGAGTCCTGACCATGCAGAATGGATGGCTTTAGAACTGTACACGGACAGGAAAATCAATGCGTCATACCAGGAGGCTTCAGGGGTTAGGCTCCCATGTCCATGTCAACAAGGCTATTGGTTTTTTTTTAATGCTCCAAAGTTATCACTTCCCGCCTGCAAGGGCCACCACTGTGACTTGTGTGGTCAAACCTTAACAAAAGAATTTCCCTTTGTCCACCGCTCGGTGGCATGGAATTTAATTACTGTGCAGGGAGAATTTTTCCAAGTATGACAACTGGAAACAAACAGGCAGGCCCCCAACATCGGATGCTCCTAAAGGCAGCTGATTGGTGCAATATGGAGGGGCTCATGATCTTGCTGAGGGCCAGGACCCCACGTACATATCAGAGCTGAGGTCTGTGATGGAATGGTGAGTGACCTTCAGATCTCTGCTCCCTCTGGATGGTCTGGAATGCAGCTAACTGGGAAAGAGGACATCTAGCCTTCTTCCGGAAGGTCACCTTGCTATCTGTAGGAATTTGGGCAGCAGAGAGAGAGCTGGGACTCTGCTCATGTCTCTGGCTTTAAAACACCACTGCTCTATTAGAGATGCTTCGATCGGTCTATAGAATTATGCACCATCAGGTGAAGACCACGTTACTTCAAATAATACTTGTCATTAGATTTTAAACTGAGTATCCGAAAATGAAGCTGTGGCTAAATCTTTGTCAGTTTCATCAGTCCAACACAGCATTTGGTTTACTGAGATGGGAGGAGTCCCCATGTTGCAATAGCAACCCTGTCTGTAGCCTAGAATTCCTTAGGTTCACCTAGATCACAGCCATGCTGGGTCCAAGCCCCTCCCAGAGGCAGACGCCAGCCAGGCAGACCCCCGTGCCCTCCTAAAACAGCCCTTTGATCCTGCTTGCCTCCTGGCCACTCCCTCCCCCACCTGCTTTTCCCCGGGCTGTCCTGTCGGGGGTGACACAGTGCTAACGCCAGGGTGCTGGAGGCCACGGTGAGCATTGCTCACTCACAGCGGGCGGATGAAAAGGCAGTGCAGATGTAATTTGTTTTCAATGGCTGTTTCAAAAGAATAATTGTGGTGACATTGCGGGATCAATATTATAGATTTTTGTTTTCAAGTACACTGTATGTGTGGTGCTAAGGGGAGGCAGGAAATACAACACTGCAGCCTGAATACAATAAAAATGGATTGAGGTCTGCGGGTATTTGTCGGCTGCTAGCCATCACGGGTTTGGAACATCATTGGTGGGATTACCGAGTTTGTCCTTTGGGTGGGTATTTCATGGTGAATGTGCGCACATTTCCTGTAGCTTTCCACCTTGGCTTCTTTGGGGACCTGTTTCTTGAATCTGCGTAAAGTAACTGGGGATGAAGGTCTGTAACCTAGGGCTGGGCTTTGCTAGCTACCAAACCGAGGTGGCTGGGGCTGGCGTGTCCCTGTGTGCTGGGTGGGAGGAGGCGTGTTAAAAGCTGTGGAAGGGGCTGGACATTTCCACATGAAAACCACAGCTTCCAACCCAGAGCAGATGTAGGACCACTCTGGCAATAGTTGTATATGCCCCTAGCTTTTCCTGCATGGCTTTTAATGGCCAACCCCCCATTGCAGTGATTTTGGGTCCCACATGGAATCAGGGATTTCTGGGCTTGCAGGAGCACCTCGCCGAACTCCCCTTCTGCAGCCTCAACCTCGGGCAGGATGCTCTTAGAGAAGCACTCTGCTCAGGAAGCTGTTCTGAAGGTACTGACCGTCACCTCGCATGTACACTAACTCGCTTCAGTTGTGTTCAACTCTTTGTGACCCCATGGACTGTAGCCCACGAGGCTCCTCTGCCCATGGGATTCTCCAGGCAAGAATACTGGAGCGTGTTGCATGTTCTCCTCTGGGGAATCTTCCCGACCCAGGGATCGAACCCACGTCTCTTGTCTCTTGCCTCTCCTGCATTGGCTAGTGGATCCTTAACCACTAGCACCACCTGGGAAGCCATCAAGGCTTCTGGAGTTCAGGCGGGTTCCCTGGCTTGGGGCAACTAGACAGACCCACAAATCCCAAGGTGAGAACTGTATGAACAAAGCATTAGTAATAAAATGAAATAAATGTAACGAGAGGTGAAAGAGAGCCTGGTGCCTGTTTTGCCCCCAGTCTTTTGTAATTAGCCCTCGAAAGAAATTGAAATTCTGCCAAAAATATCTTTCTGCTTGCTGGCTTCAAATTGTAACTGAAAATGGTTTGGGGATGAGAGAATTGCAAGGTAAACAGCAGGGTTCAGAAGGACACCTGGGATAGGAGGATGGGAACATGTGCCCTAATGGACGCATTTGAGAGATGGGGAAACTGAGGCACAGACATTCCTGGGGCCCTGATGGTTTTTTTGGTGAATCTGAAGAGGTTTTTCCAGCTTATTTCCAACCTAAAGCCAACGAAAGCCCATGAACTTGGCTCTTGAGTAGGCGTAATTTGTTTGAATATCCCAATGCCTTAAAAAAAAATTATTATTTTCCTTTTCTTTCTTTCTTAACTGAAGACAGCTATAGGATTGGGAAGGGTCGGTACAAATCCAGGCTTGGATTCTTTTATAAAATCAGGATGTCCAGCAACATTGAACCCATATCCTACAGGTTGGTGTCTGGGACTAACACACCAGGGACACTCCTCCACCCCTTCAGCTCAGCCCAGGAAGCATTTGGAGTCTGTCAGTTCTGATCCAGGGCAAATGACAGTGTCCGTAGGACCTGAGACCTTTCTGAAACTTTTAATTTGTCGAGTGGTGAACCCCAGGGGCACCTTTCCTTCAGACTCCGGCTTTCTAAGCATGGAAACAGGAAGAGTAAAAATGAACTGATCAGCAGTCTCTGACCTGTCACACCCTATGTTAACAGTGTGTGAGTCTGTGTGATACAAACTGTCTGGAAGAAATAAAAACTGAAGCATCTCCACATTTCAAAATAGCCAGATGTTTACATTCACACTTCCTGAGGATTTAATTCAATAAACATTCGCCAAGCTCTTCGCTTGAAGTTCAGACAAGAGGGAACTCCTTCTCTCAAGGAGCTCACAGTCTACCAGGAAAAAAACAAAAAAAAACCAACAAAAACTAATTTACACATAGCCACAATCTAAGATATAAATGCAGGTATTGTGTAGGGAGCACTTTCTGTGTAGTAGGTCCTGTGACTACCTCATAAGTCACTGGAAAAGGAAAATATCTACAAAAAACAGACTACAGGGAAAAAGACTTTTTAATGGAGGGCTTTGAATCTAGTGTAAGGAGGAATTAGCATCTTAATTTAACAAAATGTATTGTCAGCTACAAGTTAGGCACTGGGGTAGGTGCTATAGCTGTCATGGTGAGCCAAATAAACATGAATTAATGACACAAATATAGATCACTTGAACTCTGAAGTGTTGAAAGAGTGCATAGTGTGACGATCACATGCAACAGAACAATCTGATCGAGTCTGGGGAAGATCAAGGGCTTCTTTGAAGAAGACATTGGTGTGGAGGCTGGAGGCTGAATAGAACAGAAGACCTTTCTGTGCAGAGGAATCCGCATGTGCAAACACTCTGGGGCAAAAGAAGACACATTCATACCTAAGGAGTGCAAGGAAGATCAGCGAGGCTGGAACAGAGAGAGAGAAAGGGAGACGTGTGTGCAGAGCGTCTGCAGAAATTGATTGACAGGCGCCAGGTCAGACAGGATCTCATCGGCCAGGGTAAGACATCTGGTCTTTGTCTTCAGAGGAACATGAAGGAAGAAGAGTTTAGGCATGTGTGCCTACATGTGGTCACACAAAGAGATGTATCTTTCGTTTGTTTGTTTATAACTGTGCTGGGTATTTGTTGCTGCCCAAGCTTTCTCTAGTTGCAGCGCCTGGGCTTCTCGTTGCAGTGGCTTCTCTTGTGGAGCAAGAGCCGTAGGGCGCATGGGCTTCTGCAGTTGTTGCACTCTGACTCATTAGTTGTGGTGCACTGGCCTAGCTGCCCCAGGGCAAATGGAATCTTTCTGGACCAGAGACGGAACCCATGTCCCCCTGCACTGGCAGGTGGATTCTTAACCACTGGACCACCAGGGAAGTCCCCAGATCTGTCTTTTAAAGAAGCATTTGTCATAAGCCAAGTTTCCCAGGAGACAGATTCTCAGAGCTTTGTGTGCAGAATGAACACTGGGGGGATGCGCTGAAGGGTAGCAACCCAAAAAGAATAAGGAGCTCAAGATTTGGTAGGAAAAGAAGTTGACCTGTGTGAAGTTGCATCAGAGGCCTCAGCAAATGCTATGGAGCTTTCTGGAGCTGGGGTGGCTCTGTAGCAATATTGCATGTGGAGGCCTTCTGCCCCTCCCCTCCGTCTCCTTCTCCAGTCACTGGATTGGCTTTCCCCGAGGAGGTGTTATGATCTTGGATACGGCTGCTCTTTCCATCCTAGGACAGTTTGGTTCTGTGTGATACTCAGTTGTGTCTAACTCTGTGCAACCCCAAGGACTGTAGCCCACCAGTCTGCTCTGTCCATGGCATTCTCAAGTCAAGAATACTAGCGTGGGTTGCCATGCCCTCCTCCAGGGGATCTTCCCAACCCAGGGATTGAACCCACATCTCCTGCATTGCAGGTAGATTCTTTACCACTAGCGCCATCTGGGAAGCCCTGGGAGCTGGGGTGAGGAGCGCACGTAGCCCAGGGCCCTCCAGCCCTGGCACAGCACAGATCCACTTCTTTCATATCATAAGCTTTGTGAACAGCTCTTGTAGGGTCCTGGTCGGTCTTCTTTCCAGGAGGGACATAAGAGGAGAGTTAGGGGTACAAACTGTAGTCCCCCCCAATGAAGCTGGTCTTCGGCCACATCCATCACTCATCATCTCTGTCATCTATTGGCCATCATTCTTATCTTTGCTCAGCATTTCTCTCGGTCTGAGTGGCTTGGCTGGGGCAAGGATCAAATCCTCATCTCGAAGAGGAATGGCCCTCTGGTCATCATGCCCCTTTCCAGCCGTGGCCGCTGCCTCCGTCTATGTTTTCAAAGTTAGGGCACGAGTGACGGGAGATCTGTCAGTAAGTCAGCTGGCTGCCTCCGCTGTGTAACGGCAGCTCTGTCTGCTCCTTTAGTTTTATGCGAGACTCTTTGCCGTAGGAACCCTAGATGAACAGGCGATAGCTGTAGCTAAGACTGTAATGGGACTCTTGTCAAGTCTCCTGGTAGAAGAGTTCCTGGTCTGGGAATCAGGACCTACGGATCCATAAGAAGGGCCAGCACAAACTCCTCAAATGGATCCCTGGGAAGGATGCTAAGTGGTTCCACATCTGGCTCCCGACCCTATGTCACCCACTCATTGGGGGAACAATCATGTAATTTTCATTGCTTTGGGATGGATACTGAATCCTGAAGAAGATATCCTGATTTTTCAGAATATCATCTCTAAGTTGGTGTCTGGACTGTATCTTCAAAGGATCATTCTATTGCTCTATCAAGCTGGAAGCTTCCTAGGTGGTGTGGAGAGTGATAAAAAGAGGGACCTTCATGGTCACACTCCCACCATCATACTTTCTGTGTTATAAAGTGGGTTCCTTGTTACAATACAGCATTATGTGAAATCCAGTTTGCGTGTAAACCCTTGGATCGTAGTGCTAGCTAAAATCAAACTCAGGCAGAAAAGGCAAACTCATGTCACGAATCTGCATCAATTTCTTTTGAGTCGAATCATTACCTTTCCCAAGGTGGAGGGAGTTCAATGTAATCAAGTTGTTCTCAAGTGGATGACTGCTCTTCTTGGGATATGAAGTCATGCTAGGGACTCAGTGCTGGTCTCTGTTGCTGGCATGCTGGACATCTGGCAGTCATAGTAGCTAGATTAATGTCTTAGGGAAATAGGATCCCATGATATTGGATCCTTGCATAATCTTTGTGCTACCCTGTCTGTAACACCATCCATGAGGCCGTTGTCCCAGCCAATGACAGAATCTGCTGAGTATGTGGCTGAATCATTCGTTCTGCTTGTTTAATGCTTCTTCCATGTTTCCTGGTGGACATTGTCATGTGATACAAAGATCATCATACTTTGTGTCCTCCAGTAGATTCATCTATATGCTTCTTTCCCAGAATTCTGTCTCTAGTATTCCAATTATTCTCCTTCCAGGCTCTTGAAAAACTAGCCAAGCCATTTCCACTGCCCAATATTTGACACATAGTCTTATGTTGTCGTTTAGTTGCTAAATTGTGTCTGACTCTTTTTGCAACCTCATGGGCTGTAGCCCACCAGGCTCCTTTGTCCATGGGATTCTCTAGGCGAGAAGACTGGAGTGGGTTGCCATTTCTTTCTCCAGGGAATCTTCCTAGGCCAGGAATGAACTCAGGTCTCCTGAATTGGCTGCTGCCGCTGCCGCTAAGTCGCTTCAGTCATGTCCGACTCTGTGTGATCCCATAGACAGCAGCCCACCAGGCTCCCCCGTCCCTGGGATTCTCCAGGCAAGAACACTGGAGTGGGCTGCCATTTCATAGGCAGATTCTTTACCACTGAGCCCTTCTTTTTCCTTACAGAGAATTTCCGTACAATTATCAGGTTTGCTGCCTGAAGGTCAGGCCACTGGGAAGATTTTTCCCTCCTTGTTGTCTTTCAAGGGTATCCCTGCGTGGGGTCCTTGTGCAGTGGTCATCTCTTTCTTTCTCTTGTTTTTGGTTGCACTGTGTGGTATGTGGGATCTTAGTTCCCTGGCCAGAGACCAAACCCATGCCCCTTGCACTGGAAGTGCGTAGTCTTAACCACTGGACCACCAAAGACGTGTCCAGTGGTGGTCTCTTTGAAGTTATTTTCACGTACTGATCTGAGAACTGAGCTCAACCTTTGTCCTTCTCCATCAGCTGGTCATAGGGTACCTATGGTACCACAAGTGTTAGCTGAGGGAAAGGTACTGGTGCAGTACTGGTGGGTACACAGGTTCTGGACTACCGACCCATGCAGCTTACTGGGCCCTCCGGCTCTTCTTATGTCAACCTTGCATGACATTCATCCGTCTTACAGTGCGTTGCTTCTGATCTTATGACTAAGGCCTAACAAAACCCAATTTATGATGGGCAGCTCAGACTGCATGATCATTTGGTATTCTATAGGCAAGCACTCTGTACTACCAGGGCCCAGGAGAATCCCAGGAGTTGTCATTGTTGCTGGTAGTGGTGGTTTTCGTGTGCCGTGTGATTCCTTACTCTCTAAGCTCTGCATAGTCTCTCCCCACCTCATCTGTCTCTAAGAATGCTCTGTCCACCAGGCCGTGAATCCGGAACTTACTGCAGAGCCCTTTCCTGATCTGCACCCCTCTCAGAGTTGGAAGAGTTTCTTGCGGCTCAGCAAATGGCTTGAAGCAATATTCTGAAACGTGGGAGCACTCCCTCTAGAATCCTGAAAGTGAAAGTGTTCGTCCCTTGTCATACTAGAACCCTGGGATGGGGGTAGACTGGCAGAGCGTTTACTTTCTATCTGCAAGAAATGTGAGCTGCAATACTCTATCCTTTAGCTTGGATGGGATGTTTTGGTGTGCCTTTGGTCACTGGACCCTTAAAATCTTCATTGATCTGGTGTGTGTCTGTGTGCTCAGTCATCAGTCATGTCCGACTCTGCAACCCGATAGACTGTAGGCCAGCAGGCTCTTCTGCCCATGAAATTTTCCAGGCAAGAGTATTGGAATGAGCTGACATTTCCTTCTCCAGGGGATCTTCCTGACCCAGGGATCAAACCTGGGTCTCCTGCATTGCAGGCAGATTTTTTTTTTACCACTGAGCTACCTGGGAGGCCCTATGGATCTTTGAATTTTCCTAGAGTTTATCTCTTACCCTCTGGAGTGCATGTCCCTTACCAAGATTGGCCATTGTTATCCTTCAGAATCTGTCTGATGCTTGTGGCATTCAGTCTGGTGAAGCAAATGAGATATGACAGAGGCCACCCCCCTTTTAGCGTAGACATATCAGCTCTGTTGACTGGTGCATGATCAGTTTTAGGGACTTCCATTTGGTCTTCAGCACTGTGATGGTTCTCACTCGCAGGCCCCAGGAACCAACTTAGAGATTTACCACCTACCAAATATGTCCGTTTCGCTTGTACATTTTGGGCACTTGGAAATTCGTCAAGTGGACCTGGGTCAAGATGTTATTTTTTACCTGGCTCCCACATGCCAGGTCACTTTGCTTGGAAGCAGGAAGGCTGAACTACACAGAAGCTGGAAGTGTGGACGAGGAGGAGAGGAGGGTGGAATCTGATTTGTGTCTCAGTCTGGGGAGGCTGCAGACTTTAATGAAGTAGCCTAGCATTTCCCAATGTGTGGGGCCTCTGAATGGTATTAAATAGAATAAGGACGTGGGCTTCCAGAGTGGCTCAGTGGGAAAGAATTCGCCTGCAATGCAGGAAACACAGGAGACACAGGTTTTAATGCCTGGGTTGGGAAGATCCCCTGGAGGAGGGCATGGCAACCCACTCTAGTGTTCCTGCCTGGAGAATCCCATGGACAGAGGAGCCTGGAGGGCTACAGTTCATGGGGTCTCAAAGAGTCAGACACGCCTGAAGCGACTGAGCATCATCTAATTGATGGCATTCAATTAGAATGAATCACAGGATAAGTTTTTCCTTTTTCAATTTAACATATTTGACTATTTGCTGTGGTTCCAAAATGACAGGTTGAAGCTTCTTGGATGGGAGTGGCCTAGAAATAGGCTATATATATAGGCCATATAATTGTGGCCTAGAGATTGGCTGATTTTTCTAATATGGTCTTCTCCTGAAGTAAGGCCTTATCCTGAGACAAGAATCACTAGGATCACTTCCTGCAGAGGATCTAATGAGCTGCTTTCTCCAGCTGAGTCCCTTGGATATGATGCTTCCAACTTCTGGTTCTAATGGCATGTGTGATTGTGTGAGCTGTGAAATCAGAAAGTGAAAGTTGCTCAGTTGTGTGACCCCATGGCCTGTAGCCCACTGTAGTCCACCAGGCTCCTTTATCCATGGAATTCTCCAGGCAAGAATACTAAACTGGGTAGCCATTCCCTTCTCCAGGGAAATCTGGATCTCTGACCCAGAGATCAGATCTGTGTCTCTTGCATTGTGGGTGGATTCTTTACTGTCTGAAAATCAGAGGAGTCACTCAAACCTCTCCAATCTAAACAGGAGAAAAATGGCTCACCTGGTGGTTCTGAAAGTTGTAATTTAAGAACAATAGAAAATACCTTCTAGGATGTAAATGGACTAATTCCTGAAATCTCTTGGGTCAGAATGTCCTTTCTAAACTTGAATTGTTCTTTCAGATATCTTGCTTCTTTGTTAGCTTAGAGAAGGGATCCACTTCATTGCAACTATGTATTTTATGCTGGAGATCAAAAGGGGAGTAACCTTAGAATTCAGGACTTTCTGATCAAACATTTTGCTTTTATTTGTGCAATCAATCATAGACTATGTATCAACTTTTTATTACTGCTGTACCAAATTTACCCCCAACTCAGTGGCTTACACAACACAAATTTATTATCTTGCAGTTCCATTGGTCAAAAGTCTAACACAGTTCTCACTGGACTGGAGTCCAGGCATTCCTTTTGGAGGTTTTAGGAAAAAATTCACTTACTTGCATTTTCCTCATTTCTGGAGTCTGCCCTCATGCCTTCACTCATGGCCCTCATCTTTAAGGACAGCAGAGTTGCACCTCTCTGATATTTCTTTGGTCTTCATGTCTTTCTCTCATCAAAGTCAGGGAAGAATCTTCTTTTCTCCCCCAAGAAATCAAGTGTTTAGTCTGGGCACACTTGGATAATCCAGGATAATTCCCCATCTCCAGGACGTGTATCCTCATCCTTAACTGCAAAGTCCTTTTTACCATGTAAGGTAGTGTCTTCACAGGTTTTGGGCTTCTGCTGTGGACATTTTTGGAGCACATGATTCTGTTTGCCGCAGACCGTAACATTGGAAAGTCATGAGGAATCTTAGATTCTAATCTCTGAGCTCCCACTCATTTTGGAATTCCTTCTGAGGCATCCCTGATAGAGTGCACCCGCCTCTAATTAAACATCTGGTCAAAGTGAACTCACTGCTGCTCTGGGGTTTTCACTCTGTCCCCTATTCCCTTCAGCATCTCTTTAGACTGGTTTGTTTTTCAAATCAGGGTTGACTCTGGCATTTGATAGACTGAACACAGTGAAAAGCTGCCTCCACAGGACGTTGCATTGGCTACACACGGCCATGTCACAACAAGGCTGTGTTTGCAAGTAGTTCTGAGTCTGGATTCTTTTCACCAGTCCTAGGGTTGCAGGGGGCATACTTTGGTGGCAAGCAGCTTTGAGTAACCTCTGTGTCTTGTGAGAGCCTGGGAGTTGACAGTTTCCTGTTCACAAGGTCCATTCATTCACTTATTGAGTCACAGGTATTATTAAAGCCACTGCTAGGCGGTTGTTCCAGGTATGGGCCTCCCAAGTGGCGCAGTGGTAAAGAATCTTCCTGCCAAAGCAGGAGACACAAGAGATGTGGGTTTGATCCCTGGGTTGAGAAGATTCACTGGAGGTGGGAATGGAAACCCACTCCAGTATTCTTGCCTGGAGAATTCCATGGACAGAGAAGCCTGGCGGACTATAGTTCATGGAGTCTCAAAGAGTTGGATATGACCGGGCGGCTGAGCTTGCATGTACGTACTGAGAGCCTGCAGTGAATGGCCAAAGCTTTCTCTCACTGAGCTTCCATTCCAGTGCTTGGGGTGGGGCAAAAAATAATAAACAAGTCCATGCTGTAATATCTCAGAGAGAAAAACACAGCAGAGTAAAGGGAAGGCTAGAGATCGATGGGGCTGTTCTCCTTCAGATGATCAGATGAAACCCCCTCTGGGGAAGAGGCGTTGAATCAAGTTGTGAATGGCGCCCCATCCAGAGTAAGGGAGAATTGTGGGATGAAATTCTGCGGCTTTAACCAAATTTATTTCCACTTTTCCTTTCTTTACCCTTGGCCCCTGCCAGCCCTCTCTCAAGCTCAGGCATCCTATCACCCTGATTCCAGAGAGCTTGCCAGCACAAAACCAAAAGACGAAAAGCAATGCTTTCTAAAACTTCAAAATAGGTTCTAGAACTCGCAGCAATAGGTTTTGCTTGGCTAGAGCCATGCTTCGGGGAAGACCAAGTCCTGAAGAGCTGAGGGTCTGCAGTGTATATCAAGCTATAGATCTAGAAGGGCGGGCAAGCAGATCTCCTGGGTCCTGGATGAACATTCTCTGGCTGTGCAGAAAGGCAGGGAGAGGCTGGAGAGGGTTGGGGTATGCCTCCTGCAGTCCATGGCAGTGATGGGCTACAGCTATTCTTACCAGAAAGTCTGGAGAGTTCTGAGAAGGGGATGTAGCTGACATACCAGGTCAGAGCCTGGTGCTTTCTGCTCCTTGTCTATGATCCCAGACCCCAGGGCTTCTTAGTTGTCCCTTACCTTCTTCACTGAGCCTCTGCAGGAAGTTTGGTTCTCAAATCTGGAGTCCTCATGACACCACCTGTTCCAAGTGCCCTAATAGAGTCATCAAAGTTGACTTAAGCCAATGGGATCTGCTGAACAAATAGGATAAAGTGGTCTCATTAGTTACCCTATTACTTAGAAAATTCTTCTGGGACATTGCTTTTGGGTTGGTTAACAACAATTCCACTCCTGGGCATATATCCATAAAAAACCATAATTCAGAAAGATATATGCGCCCCAGTGTTCATTGCAGCACTATGTACAACAGCCAAGTCATGGAAGTAACCTAAATGTCTGTTGACAGAGGAATGGATAAAGAAGATGTGGAATATTACTCAGCAATAAAAAGCACAAAATAATGCCACTTGCAACAACATGGATGGACTTACGAGATCATCATACTAAGTGAAGTAAGTCAGAGAAAGACAGATATCATATGCTATTGCTTATATGTGGAATTCAAAAAATGATACAAGTGAATTTCTTTAATAAAACAGAAACAGACTCATAGATCTTGAAATCAAACTTATGTTTACCAAAGGGGAAATGTGGGGGGAAGTGACAAATTAAGAGATCCGGATTTACATATATACATGACTACATATAAAATAGATAATGAACAAAGACCTTGGAGTAGGAAATGTCAACCCACTCCAGTATTCTTGCCTGAAAAATTCCATGGACAGAGGAGCCTGGTGGGCTATAGTCCATGGGGTCACAAAGAGTCAGACACGACTGAGTGACTGAACACACACACACACACACACACACACACGCGTGCACACACACACAAGGACCTACTGTATAACACAGGGAACTCTACTCAATATTCTGTAATAAGCTATATGGGAAAAGAACCTGAAAAAGAATAGAGATATGCATATCTGAATCACTTTCTTGTACACCTGAAGCTAATGCAACCTGTAAATCAACTCTAACCAAATACAAATTGAAGAAACCCCCAACAACCAAGGAACTCATTGAATAGGAGACACCTGAATACTTCCCATTTGGCATGCTCCCCGCTGACTCGCCCAGGGACTCTCTGGCTGAGCCCCCTGCATTCCCCTCCTTGTTCATTTCTCTTCCAATGTGAGGGGACCCTGCCCACAGCGGGGTGAGTCAACCCCAGGTGGAGAGGTAATCTGTTAGCCTACTGGTCAGGGCCGTGCAAGACTTTGCTTCACAAGATGACTTCTAATATAACAGGGAGGCCTGGGAAGCGTTGACAAATATTTGCAGCCCTGACAAATAAGGGTCGAATCCCAGCATGGCTGTCAAAACAGCTGGAAAAGCTGTAACCTCTATTAAACGAGGAATTGGGCAAGTGTCTTGACACAGAAAAACTGCATGTGTACCCTGGTAGAAATGATACTTTTATAGTTATTTTTACATCCAAACATTACTCTTTGAGTGCCGTCATGTTTTATGAAAACTTTTATTAACACTTCCAAAATGACCTTACCCTCACGGTAGGGCTATCAGTCCCGGGAGCCATAACCTATTTAAAACATTTTCCTCTTTACAAACACAATAAAGTCAGCTACCTTCAACATAGATTTGTAGATCTCATTAGAGATAGTTTTGCAAAAGGTAGTGCGTCTCTGGAGAACAGAATGACAGGTTGTAATCTTTGCATGTAAAGTTTTCAAACACGGACTCTTTGTGCGGATGGATTGTTGCAGGTTTGGAGCATGGTTGTCACTGGATCTGCTTTGTAATCAGTCTGGTATTCATTGACGATTGTTAGGGCTCTGGCTGCCCCAACAGGGCAAGACAACACAGAGTGGGATGGAGCAGGTGGTACCCAAGCTGTAATTCCCGACTTGGCTTCAGAGGTGTGGTGAGATCACGGACTGGGGACTCCAGGGGTGCAGGAAACTCACAGAAACCAAAGAAAAATGAGGCCTTTTCTCTGATGAAAGCTTGCTCTTCTAGGTTGTAAATGAGGCTTCTCCCTTGGGTAGCGACTGGTTTAGGTGGCAGTTGAGGGGGTAATTTTTCAGAAATGCTACCTCCAGTGGGCCAGTGTTCTAAAGGCTGCCCTGCTTAAATGGTCTTTTTATGCAGTGGGATAATGGCAGCTTGCGTGTTGCTACATGAGGCCTATTTTCTGAGGAATGGTTGCATTCAGGGCACTTCTAATTTGTCAGAAGAAATGCAGACCATCTCTCCAGGAGTCTGCCGAACAGGACATCATTTCTCTGCAAGCTCTGCCTTGGGTCAATGTGCAACTCGGCTAGCCTGCCGTCCCCTGTTGCTTCCACCTCCCAGGGCCGCTCTGATTTATTAGGATTCAACAAGCCATGTCCTCTTCCAGACTCAGTCCTTCCTCTCTGTCCCCTGCTCCCTTGCCCCTTCCCTCCGGAGCCAAAGACAAGGGAGGGGCCACTTGGCAAATACTCCCTGTGTCTTGTGGGCAGTGGGGGCGAGGAGGTTACACTTTGCTGGGGCCAGTGGCAGCGTTCGAGGGGCACAGCTGGTCCATGAGGAGGGCCTGCCTGCTGGGCAGCGGGCTCTGGTGGTGCCTGTCCTGCTGACTGTGAGATGACAGTGTGATCACGGGGCTGTTCAATATTGGAGAAAAGGAGTCGAAGCCTTGGTCATTGACTGCAACGACTTTCCCCAGTGTCCGACTGGGGGCTGAAGTCCAGCGAATTACACTGTCAAATGCCCCCTGATGTTTACCTTATAACCACTTTAACTGCATTTGCATTTGAGCCTTCCTCTCCATGAAGCTCGGTCTTCCCAGGTGGCGCTAGTGGTAAAGAACCCGCCTGCAAGTGCAGGAGACTGGAGACTCGGGTTCAATCCCCTGGGTGGGGAAAAGCCCCTGGAGGAGGGCACGGCAACCCATTCCAGTATACTGTGTGGAGAATCCCATGGATGAAGGAGCCTGGTGGGTTAAAGTCCATGGGGTCATGAAGAGTCGGACACAAGTGAAGCGACTTAGCAGGCACGCACGTTATGAAACTCACTAATGAAGCGCTGCTCAGGTTGGGCGTCCATTTTTAAGCCTGTTGATGAGCATGGATTTATTTTATCATCATCATCACTATTCTATACACAATATACAGGTGGTCTGATTTGCATCTTGGGTCCACCCTCTGTCCTCTTATCTCCTTGTAATGGTCTCCATCCCTGGGCACCCAGACACCCTCTTCAGTGACAGAGCACTAACTAGGTAGTTAGCACGGCGTGGACTCCCTGCCAGCTGCTCTCAGCTCTGAGATTCTGGCCAAGCTATTTTACTTTACTCCCTTGCGGGATAAAAGTGGAGCCCCGCTTCACAGGGTGATGGTGAAGGTTAAACTGAGTTCACACATGCCCAACAACAAGACTGGTGTCTGGCACGTGGTGAACCGTCCATAAGCAGGAGTTCTATTGTTGCTTGGTTCTCGGGGGCTCTCCAGCCCCATCACATTTTCTGTGCCGGTGGCCCTGCATTGCTCCTCTTCCTCCAGCAGGCTTCCCTCTGCAGAGACTCAGGAACTTTCTCTACCACCCAGGCACCTGCATGGGGGCCCCTGTGTGTAAAGAACCCAGCCACAGAGTTAACCAGGGGAGGACTACAGAGGGGATTTAGGGTGGAGGAGTCTTGGCATCCCGAGTTAGGCCTGGACCCGTCAAGCCTGCTCTCTTAACTGGCTCCATCTGGCTGATGAGTACATGGGGACTCGTTCTGTCCAGGGATCGGGAGCCTTTGTCCTCCAGGCAGATTAGGCTCTGGCTGCCTCTGACCCCTGACCTAGTCCTTAGTGCCAAGCAGCCCAGCATTCTGATGGGTGGCTGACCAGCTTGCAGCCTGGCGTGTTTGGAGCATCACTTTCTCCTCGGTCTCGCCATTTGAAGGATGTTGTTTTATCTCTTCTGGAGTCTGTGGACAACTGAACTGTCTTCCCCGCCCATTCACCCATGTATCATCAACTTATCCAACCTACAGACACATTTTGAGGGCCCACTATGAGTACAAAGACTTGGGATGCATTATATAATACATTTCCCCCCCATTTAATTAGGGGAAGGCTGGCACAGAATATGGATTTATTCATTTCAGTATCTCTTCCTCTGACTTTATGATTTTTGGCTAAGTAATGAATTTGGCTGAAGCTGCAGTCTCCTTAGGAAAGGCTGGTCCAGCTAGAGAACAAGGGCATGAGGCCCAGTTCCTAGAAATATTAGATATTCCTCTCTTTCTTTCACCATCTGACCCTCTCCCTCTTTCCTCTTTATCCCTCCCTTATTTCCTTCCTCCACCCCCCCCCCCCCCTTCTCTCTTTCTACTTCATACAGCTTTTCCAACAGAGAAGCTCAGCTGAAAACTTTCGGGCTTAGTTTTCTAATCCAGCAGCTGGAAACCATTGCCCTTCCCGACCCAGATTTATTTTCAACACATGCATCCTGGCTTCTGCTCTGGCGCATCAGCCTCATGCTACGTAGACATAGGGTGGTCAGGGCTGGAGGCAAGAAAAGTGCGTCCTTGTGTCCAGTTGTGTGAGCTTGGAAACAGTGACCAAGGCAGAGGAGGCAAGAGGCGGTCAGCGTTGACATTGCAAAGACCAGAGACATCTTTTCCAGGAAGAGACCTTACAAACCTTCCCTGGTGAGGGTGAAACAGCCTTGGGAGGCTGCAGGATGCAAGGCACAAGCTTTCACCGACCATAACCGTATGATGCTCCCAGCGCTGTGCTAAGAAACCATTTAGACTGGTGAGAAGAGAATCCAGCATTTGACAATGGTTAAGACCCATGCAGTAAAAATACTTCTGAAAACCAGGGCACAAAGACTCCAAATAATATTATTAAATTTCTTGTTGAAGAAGGTCCTGTGGGACAGCTAGCTCTGCTTTTAAACTAAAAACTTGCAGAACTCGACTTGTTGCACAAACAACACATCTTCATTTCTTTTTTCTTCTCTCTCTCTCTTTTTTTTTTTTTTGCATTTTCCACTTTCCTATTTTTCCTGAGGAGACAAACAAATCTCCGAAGGACTATTAAGTTGCAAATATACCAGAGCCAAAAATAGAAGATGGAGCCTTATAAACATTTTGCATATTTTGGTGTAATTTGTTGAAAATAGCACAAAATATGCTCACAGTTGGCATCCAGAATGCAAATATTAGGAATCCAGTCCCCTGATACATTATGGTTTTTCAGCAGTATAGTGCGGGCTCATCCAATAGCTATTGTGTGACTTGGTAGTTTGTTGGAGTGTGAATAATCTTGGTGACTTGTTTGTACAGTATATTAGGGAGATGCACGTCGCCAAGTGCTATTAGGTCCTCTGGAGGTTGCAAGGGACAAAAGCCTAGAGTGGGACTCGGGGGAAAACAGAGGCGTGTATTTTTAACATCGCTGATGGTATTTGCTTTCCTGAGCTGTTTTCTTAGGGTTAAAAAAAAAAAGCAAAAAAAAAAACAAGAGTGGGGATCAAAGCGTGCAGGGGGCTTGCGGTTGCTTGAGCCTCTCTTTTCACGTTCCAGAACACGGGGTTAAGTGGAGAGGCTGTAAGTGAGAAAACCTGCAGCTCGTGTGTGGTGCAGGTCTCTCCCACCCTGAGCTTAAGTGATGCTGACTGGTTTTACGGCTGACGGTAAATCCATCTTCCTTCTCCTCTGACAGGTGAGGAGCCATCCTCCCGTATATGGGGGCTCCCACCGTACATCTGGCACCCACCTCACAGGTGAACCTTCCCGCTCCTAAATGATGACTGGTAAGAAAAACAAGATGTCTTTCTCGGTTATAAATTTAACTCTTCTATGATTAGTCTGGGCAATTAGGACACCCCTGGGGTTGAGTCTATGGCGGAGGCACAGGCTGGAAGTCTGATTAGCTCAAGTCTCTTGATGCTTGTTCCTGGTAGTAAATGCCTGGCACATATAGTATTGATTTCCATTTAGATATCTTAATGTTTCCAGACGGTCCCCGCAGATGTGGGCTGAACTCAGATCTGCGGGAGCGCCAGTCTGCAATCTGCAAACATTTTTCTTGCCACTTTGTTTCATTTTTCCTAAACTTAACTGATTTGGAATCGGGAGATATAAATGAAAAATGCCGAGCTGGTCTATCAATCACAGCATGCACAAACATCGCCACTGCCCTTTCCTAACATCCTATTACCACCGGGTAGTTGGCTAGTCAAACAGGAATAAAAATTACACTGCAAACATCATAAGTTAGGCTTGATTTGTTGAGCAAGTAGCCTGACAATTCGGTAAGAGTTATATACCTCAGCTTCGCTGAAAATCAGGCTTGTTATGGCTCTGGTACGTCTATAAAGATTGTTCATTTCATATAAAACAGCTACCTGCACTGAACGCCCTGGGAGGAAGAATGATGCTGGTTATAAATATAGAGGAAAATCTATTTGTCTGCCCCTTCATGCTGTTAGCAAGTCACATGGAGGGGCCCTTCGGTGTTTCTTGGCAGCAGGGGGAGATCTCTGCGGCCACCTTCCCCTGGCCGGGCCGGCCTGGATTGAAGTACATCATCCCTCTTTGTCATCTGAGATAAAGCAGTGAACTGTGACCAGTGCCACCGCCTTGCTCTCTGCCCACCAGGGGGACGCTAATGATATTGAAAAACTAGACGGCGTTGCGTTTAAACCAAATGCGAGGGGAAGGCTGTCTGTTGGCCGGCTGGGCTGGATAACAGTTAACGTCAGAAAAGATAAATAGAAATTATTAGAATGGGTTTGGAAGGGATTTTTTATAGGGCAGGGTTGTATTCATTTAAAGATACATTATTGGACTGTTATATCTGATTTCAAGCTGCTGGGTAATTAAAATGATTAACATCCCTTACTCATAGAGTTCAATTCATTAAAGTTTTAAGCACCCTTTGTGCTCAGAAACGGAAGGATGGAACATCCACGCTGACTCACGCCAGGGATCAGTCATTTTGGCCTTATGTTTATCGTCCTTGGTCTTTCAAGCCACTGCGTCCATTTCTAAATGGTGGGAGAAGGCTCGACCATAAACACTCAACCTGTAGAAGCCCTGGTTCAGAGAGAAGAAGGGAGAGGAAACAGAAAATCCTGCTAAGAATTCTCACCCAGGTTCTTTTCATAGGCACTGGTTCTTGCCAGCTGCTGACGCTTGGGGATGTGTTCCTTTTAGGGGCTCAGAGGTTGTGACCCAAACACTTCGCCAGCCCTCAGGTACAGTGTGTCAGCAGAGGGTCTGAGCAGGGCTCTTGAATCTTGCAAACCTGCTGAAATATGCAGTGGAAATGTTTCTCCTTATTATCCCAATTTAAATGTGCCCCAACTATTGTTTCCTATGTGATATCTCTTATTTTTACAAGTAGCCAGTGGTGTCTTGGTGACTAAGTGGGACCTTTGTAAGAGCCCAGCCCACTCATGTCATGGCAGAATTCAAATACTTTTGTCTTTGGGGTACACTCATTTTTGCCACCTTGTTCCCTAGTGTTTGGAGAGAGGGAGAATGACATAATCCTATTTACTAGCCATTAGTAAACTTTGACCATTAGTAATAGTGATTTGAAAGGCTGCTTAAGAAAGATTGCTTAAAACACAAATGTATTTTTAAGGCAAAGATATAGCTTAGGATTTATCACCTTTTGGCAGAAGGGGGAAGTCAGCACCAGCTCTCAGGCCAGCTTGGTGACCTTGAGCAAGACAGTTAAACTTTCTGAGCCTCAGTGCTCTCATCTGTAAGAAAGAGATAAATATGTCTTTTTAAAAAGACTGTAAGGACTGGCGAGTGTTATAAGTATAAATGCCTAGTATAATGCTTGTCCAGAAAAGTGTTTAATGCATGATAGCCAGTATTCTTAGCATCTGTTATGGTGTGAATAATAGTATTACTGTTCTATCCATATCTGAACATTGGAAATGCTTAGAATCAAAAGGAAGTATGCAAAATGTGGCCAGCCATTCCTAGCCAGGGGTCTCAGGAGTGTGGCCCATATAGTGAGCTGTCATTTTCTTAGCTAGTTACGAATTCCCCAGCCATCTCCTTGCCCATATCATTAGTTGACACAGAAACTTCAAGGTAGAGTCTGTACTTCATTGTGTGAGAGAGACAGACACAGAGAGATGGGGATCATAGATGCTGCTGTGTAAGTGGGTTCCGGGTCACCCTGTAGGGAAACTTTAGGAGGAGAAGAATGTCAGGAGTCTGAAGAGAGTACCCCCTTGCGTTGGGACCCCAGACCCAGGCTCCATGACTGCAATTACTCTGCTGTCTGTGGAGCGGGAGTCCTGGAGGCTACCACCAGCCCGCCCGTGACTAATGCAATACTGTCACTGCCCTTTTTTCCTGCATAGGGACCCTCAGAAGTCCCTCCCTATGAAGGGATCTCCGTCATATTGACACTTCCACTTTTCTTCAGATAGGAAGACCATACAGCACAACTGGCCTGGGACAGTCAAGGCTAATGCTTGTTTTCCTGATTAAACAATACCCTTTCAATCTTCAAAGGGTTCAGAGCGTGTGACAAGTTATGCAACCACTCCAAGTCACAGGGGGCTGAGGACGGCAGGCATTTTAGGTGTTGCCCCAGGAACCATGGAAGACCTCTTGAAATTACAGACCTGGAGTAGTAAGATTAAGGGGTCAATTCCAAGGTTATCTGTGCAAAGCCAAGGTCATGATCAAAGGGCGGAGACACTATTGCATTCATTCCCAGGTGTGAAATCCATGCTCCTAAGGAAAAAAAGGAACGCTAGGGAAAATG
This sequence comes from Neotragus moschatus, assembly GCA_006410615.1. Taxonomy (NCBI): domain Eukaryota; kingdom Metazoa; phylum Chordata; class Mammalia; order Artiodactyla; family Bovidae; genus Neotragus; species Neotragus moschatus. The sequence continues at coordinate 9,265,326 of SJYA01002795.1, read as the reverse complement.
TCATTTTGAGTGTTTGTGACAAGTGTTTACTTCTGGAGCAAAGCTCATTTTCACTCTTGAGACCAACTTATTGGTAAAGTTTTTTTTTTAAAGTCAAGGCTCACATTCATTTGATGACTTATAGTTACTCAAATGGTTTTGCTCTGAAATTCATCACAGTGGCTTGGGTGAGTTCAGATCAAAGTCTACAGTTATACCAAAATAACTTTTCATTATTCTGACTTGACGGTAGTCTAAAAGAATATCCGAAGTTAAGAATGGCGCATAAGTAAACAGTGATTTTCTTTTGCCCTTTGTTGAGAGGGGCTTTTCGGTTTTGAGAAAGAGTGTGGCTGCCCCATAGTGAGGTCATTCTCATCGCAGTCACAAAGTCTCACATGTTGTTGTGTTTTCAAGATCAGGTTTCCAACTCAGGACACAGCTGAGCCAAGCCTGCATGGGTGGGTTGGTCGTGGGTAGATTTATTGCCAGCAGTGTGGAGAATATTCTCCCATGATGTGTTCTCTCTACTTCTCTTAGACACTTTTCTTCCCGTGTTGTCTTAGAGTTAGCAGTGATGAGTAGGATCCTTCCACGTATTGTGGTATCTGGTTCCTGGTTCCCTGACCACCAGTGGGTATAAACTGGTGCCCTTGAGAGAGACAGTCAGAAAACAAACAATTTGATCAATGCCATTTACAGGCTTCAGATTAAAAGAGTGCATATATGTATATTTATGACTGGATCACTTTGCTGCATACCTGATACTAACAGGAAACTGTAAATCAGCAATACCTCAATATAAAATGAAAAGTGTTAAAGATTTCAGATCAAGCTGGAAATCTGTCTTTTCTTGTGACGATAAAAAAGCAAGGAAGAGGAAGATAAAGCAGTACTGAGTGTGCATTCCTGCAGAGAGCGGAGTCTCCCTCTTTAAAGGGACATTGCTCTCTCATTCTTTACACAGGAACTGCTGCTTTTTCTTACCTTTTCTTCCTGGCCCCTCCAGGTACATAGGCTTGAAACCCTAGCTGTTCAGAATAGGTGCTTAGCGGACGCTTACCAAATGAATGAATGCAGGAATCGGCAAATGATCAAGAGAATAACCCAAGTCAGTTGCTGGGCACTGATGTTCCCCAGTGTGAGGTAAGGATGATGAAGTCTGGATTGGCTAGCCTGCTCACAAGGCAGAACCGCTGACCTGAGCCTCAGAACCAGCACTTGTGTTGAAAAGCAGCTGTGGCCACTGGAATCCCTCCATCAAGCTATTGGTGATTAAGTGGGGATTGAAGATGACCTAGGCCAACCTTTGCCATTTCTATGAAAACAAAACTCAGTGGATGGGTTGTGTCACTATTTCTCTCTCTCTCACAAGTTTACTGAGCCTGAACTGCACCCTGGCTGCCATTAGGCCCGGGTACAGAGACGCAGAGTGGCGGTGCCCAGCCCCATGAGCTGGTGAGTAAGGAGAGACTGAATATTGGGAAGTCACAGAGTCTGCCGCCAGTTCTCCATGTGCCCACCCACTTCCCCTCTCCCCCTCTGCTCTAGTCTCAGCCTTAGGAGGTGGACATATATACATCACATCCAGTGGTCCTGGGTCGTTTGGATTCTGTTTGGGTTCTGACAAGGGTAGCCCTGGCAGAAGACTGGAGGGGAATCTGAGATCAGAGTATTTAATCTGCTGAGTCCCTCCCTCTGTGGTCTCTCCCTTGCCTGAAGGTCTCTGCTCTTCTCAAGACAATGGGAGACTCACTTTCCAGGCCTTGGAACTTCTTCTCTCCTTCCTTCAGGTCCAGACCCTGGTTCCTATACCATTCCTTGGGGTTCTCCTACAGGTGCTTCCTAGCTGGTAATGCGCCCCTTTATAGATTGGTCCTCCCAGAGAATCCTCAGTGGAATGTGCCATCTGCTTGCTGCTGTGGGACCCTGCTTGAGAGAAAGTCATGGGGGAGGTAAAGAGGCAAAATGACCATCTGGCATCTGTGGAAGACCCAAGGATGGGGTGAGAGAGAGGATGGCGATGCTGTGTGGTCCCTGGAGGCCAGACCAGGCCAGGGACAGTGTAAATCTGGGTTGATTTACAACCACTGATTTCCCACAGTGAAGAGGATCAAAGTCAGGTGGGGCTTGTTTGTAGAGGAACTGGTTTCTAAGTTAAGGGGTTTCATGTTATTCACTATGCATGGGGTAGTACCAGAAGGCTTTTGGTCAGGGTGATTAAATAACTGGAGTTTGTATTTTGATAGGGAAGATAGCAAACAAACAAAACCCTTCAAATGTGCATGTAGTATGAGGTTTCCTTTGAAATAGCCAAAGGGGTGTAAGTATAGTAAAAATCTGTGTTCATATTGGAAACTGGGAAAGGCAATCTGTGATAGTAGAACATTTTGAGAAAATTTCTATGAAATAAAGAGCAAAGAGCATCAGACCCAGGGGAAGACCGGTCCACAGATGGCTGCATGCAAGTGTGCAACTTATCTGGAAGCAGTTGGTAGGGTCTGGCTTCCCTGGGGGCTCAGCTGGTAAAGAAGCCACCTGCAATGTGGGAGATCTGGGTTTGATCCCTGAATTGGGAAGATCCCTGGAGAAGGTAACGGCTAGGCTACCCACTCCAGTATTCTGGCCTGGAGAATTCCACAGACTGTATAGTCCATAGGGTTGCAAAGAGTTGGACACGACTGAGTGACTTTCACGTTCACTTTTCACTGGGGGAGGGGATGCCAAGGGGCTGAAAGGTGGGAATATCAGGGTTCTTTCAGGTTCCTAGCAGTCCAGACAGCCCGCACACAGAGAGTGGGTTCCAGTCTGACTGCTAATTATCCACGTCCTGGGGCAAGTTGTTTCTACTTGGTGTCTCAGTTTTATCATCTGGGAAATGGAGTAAATCATGATCCCAGCCTAAGAGTTCTGAGTAAAGACCCACTGAGGTCTTCCTTGTAAGGTGCGTAAAACAGACCCTCACCAAGGGGGAGAGCTCAGTGTATGCTAGGTGGAGGTGATAAGCCTGGCAGTGTGCTAAGACTGAAAATCGCATCCTAGAGTTTGTTCCCAAGTCTAAGAGGAATAAAAGTTTCCTATGCAAGGAATGAAGAGCTGAAAATGATTGAGAGGACCATAAAGGGACAAGGTTAGGAGTTAAATTCAGGAGAGTCAAATAACATATGCTAGCAATTCCGGCAGGAAATGGCATAGACATGTGTGCACGCGCACCCACCCACACACACACACACACAAGGAAGGAAGGAAGCAAGAAAGAGAAAGAAAGAAAAGGAAAAGTCTTTGAACTAAAAAAAAAAAAACAACCCCCCAAAATGTTACCTTTTAGATGAAAGCATTCACTGAATATAGTCATAATTTACTGACTAGAGTTCCAAGGAGAGAGAACCTCATGATATTTTTAAACTTCAAGATTAGACAAAATAAGTTAGGAAACAGTAGAAATGCAGATAGGGAAACAAATTGCTATCTGAATTTTCTTCTGTAACACTAAAGGAACTCAGCAGATATACCTACAGAAATCTGGAGGAAGGTAATGCCTCGACAGTGATACCTAGAGAAACAAGCAGACACATCCATAAGATACGGCATTTCTCCCAACCCATTCAACCACCTACCCCTATGAAAAGCAGCCTCTTCTACCTAGTTGCTGTTGTTCAGCTGCTAAGTCATGTTTGACTCTTTGTGACCCCATGGGTTGCAACACGTCAGGTGCCTCTGTCCTCTACTATCTCCCGGGAATTTGCTCAAATTCATGTCCATTGAGTCAGTGATACTATCTAACCACCTCATTCCAGTTTAGAAATGACTTAAGGGAATAGCCATTTGGATCGCATCTCGTTTGGGCAATCCAGCTATAAAGGAGAATTAGGGAACTTGAGTAGAGTTTGGGCACTAGGTGACATTATAATGTAATGCTGTGAAAATGTGGACACTCCTTCATGGAATAAGAGCATGTTACAAAACAGTGTGGGAAGGATGATTTTATTGATACTTTGATAAACCCGTACATGTATCTGTATACCAAACAGTCTGGGAAGACATAGAGTGAAAAAAGTGATGATTCCATTTTATTTTACTCATCTATATTTTCTAATTTTCTACACTGTCCATATACTGCCTTTGTAATAATGAAAGATATTTTGAATTGAAAACACACTTCTACATTCTCTCAACATATCATTCCTGAGGCGATCTTGTGGATTTTGAAATATGAAAGTACTTAGAAAGTGTACCACCCATGTACGCTTCATTTAAAAAATACTCCACCTGACTGATTTGTGTCCTTGCATCCCCGGGAGTACATTCCACTTGATCACGGTGCATGGTCCTCTCAATGTGTTGTTGAATTTGCCAATAATTTGTTGAGGATTGTTTTGCATCCATTGTTTGTCAGGGATATTGGATACTTTTATTTCTAGATCCTTGCCTTTCTTTCTTCTTCTTTATTTTAATCAAGGTAATGGGGCTTCACTGGTGGCTCAGAGGTAAAGAATCTGCCTGCAATGCAGGAGGATTGTAAGAGACATGGATTCGATCCCTGGGTTGGGAAGATCCCCTGGAGAAGGAAATGGCAACCTGCTCCAGTATTCTTGCCTGGAAATCCCCATGGAAGGAGGAGCCTGGCAGGTTCAAGGAGGTGAACACAACTGAGTGACTAACCAACAACAATGCTAGCCAACAACAATAAACTGAGTTTGGAAGAGTTCCCTCTCCTATTTTGGGGGAAAGGATTTAAGAACTCATTAGTGAAGCTGTTTGGTTTTAGACTTTTGTTTATTATGAGGTTTTTATCATTTTTTGATTATTAATTCAGTCTCCTTTCTAGTAATCATTTTGGTCCCATTTTCTATTTCACTGTGATTCAGTCTTGGTTGGATTTATGTTTCCAGGAATTACCCATATCTTCCAGGTTGTTCAATCTGTTGGTGTGCAATTATTCATAGTAGCTTTTTATGATCCTTTGTATGTCTGTGGTATCAGTTGTAACATCTCCTCTTTCATTTCTGATTTTACTTATTGAGTCCTCTCTTTTTCTTCTTGGTGAGTCTAACTAAAGACTCGTCATTTTTGTTTCTTTTTAAAGAAGCAACACTTCATTTCAATGATCATTTCTATTATCTTCTTAGTCTCTATTTCATTTATTTCTAATTAAGTCTATATAATTGTGGTAAATTATAGCTGTAAGTATAAAACAATATGCAAATAATTCTTAAAATATAATGATTTAACAATTGCTAAAAACTACAACAATAGTTTGGGCTTAAATATTTCTAATTGTATTAATAAAATGAGAAAGAATTCATGGAAATAATATGAATAATCTCATTTAACAAAGGAAAGCACTGACAATTATAAAAATAGAAGTGGATAAGTTGTCTTTGTAGTTGTTTAACTTCACTGAAGAAAATAGACATGCAAAAAAGTGCTGTATGCTTAGCTTAGTGAACTTCCACAAGCTGAAAATTTGGTGTAACAACCACCAAGATCAATTTGAAGACCATGACTAGACCCCAGAGGCTACCTCCTGCCCTCTTCCTGTGACTGTCACACCCCAAACATGATCCCTGTCTGCCCTTTTACTTTGAGTCATAAGTATATATTCTTCTTACTTCTTTCAAAATTATTTTCCTGAGATTATTTTTTTTCAGAAAGCATGGTTGTGGATCATCCATTTTCTTTACTATATAGCATTCCAGTATGTGATTGCATCACAATCATTAATTTTACCATTGATGGCATTTAAGTTTCCAATTTTTGATTAACATAAATGATACTTCTATGGATATTATAACACATGGTTTTTGCTAAAAAATATTTAAGCATTTTGGATGAGTTTGGACTTAGGAGTGGAAATCTGTGTCAAAGAAATATATGTGTAGTTGAGTAGATACTGACAATTTTCCAAATAGTTTGTATACCACCAAGAGAAGCGCATGAGCGTTCCAGTTGTTTGATATCTATTGGCATTTTCTATCTTTTTCATTTTAGCCATTATTAATGGTTAGTATATTGAACTGTAGTTTTAGTTTATATTTCCTTGATAACTAGCTTGACACATTTTCATGTGTTTATTGGCCATTTTGAGATTCTCTTTTGTGATGTATCTGTTCATATCTTTGACATATTTTGCTGTTTAAAAAACCTTTTTCTTATTAATTTGTAGGAATTCTATACACATATTTTAGTAAGAGAATTTTTCTGGAGATTGTATGTATGTATGTGTATTTTTCTTCTACAATGCTGTTGGCCTGTTCCTTTCTTTATGGTGTGTTATTTAAGAATCTTTGTATACTTCACACATCTACAAGATGTTTTCCTCTTAAAAGTTTTATTGTTTAACATTTTACGTTTAGGGCTGCAGTGCATTGGGAATTGATATTTGTGTGTGATGTGAGATAGCAGTCAAGAAAAACTTCTTCTCATGGATATTCAGTCCACTGTTCTCAGTCACTTAGTTGTGACCCCATGGGCTGCAGACAGCTAGGCTCCTCTGTCCATGGGATTTTTCAGGCAAGACTACTGGAGTGGGTTTGCCGTATCCTACTTCAGGGGTGTGTGTGTTGGACTATAAAGAAAGGTGAGCGCCGAAGAACTGACACGTTTGAACTGTGGTGTTGAGAGTCTCCTGGACTGCAAGGAGAACCAACCAGTCAATCCTAAAGGAAACCAGTCCTGAATATGCACTGGAAGGACTGATGCTGAAGCTGAAACTCCAATAATTTGACCACCTGATGTAAAGAACTGACTTACTGGAAAAGACCCTGATGGTGGGAAAGATTGAAGGTGGTAGGAGAGGGGGAGAACAGAGGATGAGATGGTTGGATGGCATCACCAACTTGATGGACATGAGTTTTAGTAAGCTCTGGGAGTTGGTGATGAACAGGGAAGCCTGGCGTGCTGCGTCCATGGAGTCGCAAAGAGTTAGACACGACTGAGCAACTGAACTGAACTGAACTCCAGGGAATCTTTCCAACTCAGGGATCGAACCCAAGTCTCTGGCATCTTCTTCATTGGCAGGCGTATTCTTTACCAAGAGCATCACCTAGGAAGTCCATTCAGTCCATCCAACATCATTTATTGAAAACACTACACTACAGAGTCAGCTTTTCACAAGTTAAATGACTAAATGTTGTGTGGTTTCCAGACTTTTTATCCTATCTCATTGAGTTGTTTTTCTTTGCATCAATATCACACAGTCTGATTGATTGTAGCTTTATAGTAAGTCTTCATAGCAGGTAGTCTAAACTTTTCAGCTTCATTTTTCCTCCCAATTGCTTTGGATATTTGAATGGTCATAAGAATTAAAGAATCAGATTGTAAAATTATACACACACAAAACCAGGATACTTGGATTTTGGTTAATATTATAACAAATTTATATAACAATTTGGGAAGATTTGTGATTTTACAAATTAAGTTTTCTATTTATTTAGACTTTCTTTAGTTTCTCTCAGTAACATTTTGTAGTTTTCAGTGGTGAGGTCTTGTACATTTTCTGTTAGATTTATTTCTAGATATCTGTTGCTCTTTGATGCTAACGTAAATGTAAATTATTTTTAAATTTTTATTTTCTATATGTTCTAATTTTTGTCTGTTTCCTGGTCTCCAGCACTTTTGCTCAATTCTCTAGTTTGTTGTAGTCCCATTTGTTTATTTGTTTATTTTTGCTTTTGTTGCTTTTGCTTTTGATGCCACATTAAAAAGATGTTGCCAAACTAGTTTCAAGGAGATTTTCCTTGATGTTTTATTCTATTATTTTTCCAATTTTAGGTATTATATTTAAGTCTTTAATTCATTTATGTAAGTGGTATAAGATAGGGGTTGAGTTTCACTCTTTTGCATGTAGTTACCCTGTTTTCTCAATACCATTTATTGAAGAGACTATCCTTTTCTATTGCATCTTGTTGGTTCCTTTATCAAATATTACTTGACAGTATAAGCATGAGTTTATTTCTGGTCTCTTGAGTCTATTCCATTGGTCCATGTGTCTTTTTTTCTTTTTTTGCCAGTACCATACTGTTTTGGTTACTATAGCTTGGTAATAAACTTTGAAATCAGAAATTGTGATGCCTCTAGCTTTGTTCTTTATTAGGATCGCTTTGTTATCTGGGATCTTTTGTGGTTCCATAAAAATACTGCAATTTAAAAAATAGTTCCTTGAAAAATGCCATTTGAACTTTAATAGGGATTGCATTGAATCTATAGATGGCTTTCAGTAGCATAGGTACTAAAGTTAACAATGTTCACAATATTAACTCTTACAATTGAAGAAAACAGGGTATCTTTCCATTTATTTGCATTTTCCATTTATTTCATGAATGTCTTGTAATTTTCAGAGTACAGATCTTTTACCTCGTTTAAATTTGTTCCTAAATATTTTAAGTTTTTGATGCTATTATAACTGATATTTTTCTTTATTTATTTTTCAGATAATACATAGGAAATCCAACTCATTTTTTAGATTGACTTTATATCCTACAACTTTATTGAATTTATTGATTAGTTATTAATAGAATGGCTTTTTGGGAGTCTAGAATTTTCTATATATAAGATCATATCATCTGAAAATAGAAACAATTTTATTTTTTCTTTATGATTTGAATGTCTTTGATTTATTTTTTTCTTGCCTAATTGCTATGATTAGGACCTCCAGTACTATGCCGAGTGGGTGTAGTGAGAGTGAACACATTTGTGTTATTCTTGATCTTAAAGGAGAAACTTAGAGGAGAACTCCTTCATTCAAAAAATAAATTGAAATGAAAGATTTTCTATCTTTGGAGAAACACTAAAGTAAATTTTTAGAGAATATATAAGAATAAAGGAATTAGCAAGGATGTGTTAAGAATATACAAACTGGTGCACTAGCTTTGAGTGCCCTGTTTCATGCATCGAACTTGGACCAGTGATCTGTTTCACATATGGTAATATATGTGTTTCAATGCTATTCTCTCAAATCATCCCACCCTCATTTTTTCCTACATAGTCCTAAAGAGGGATGGGATGGGGAGGGAGATGGGAGGAGTGTTTGAGATGGGGGACACATGTATGCCTCTGGCTGATTCCTGTCAGTGTACGGCAAAAACCACTACAATCCTATAAAGTAATTAGCCCTCAATTAAAATAAATAAATTAATTTTAAAAAGGATATATAAACCAAAAGAAAGCTGCAACTGACATACTGTAGTTCAGTCACTAAGTTGTGTCCAACTTTTTGCAATCCCATGGACTGCAGTAAGCCAGGCTCCCCTGTCCTTCACTAACTCCTGAAGTTTGTTCAAACTCATGCCCATTGAGTCAGTGATGCCATCCAACCATCTCATCCTCTGCCACCCACTTATCCTCCTGGCTTCAATCTTTCCCAGCATTAAGATCTCTTCCAAAGTATTGGAGCTCTTTGCATCAGGTGACCAAAGTATTGGAGCTTCAGCTTAAGCATCAGTCTTTCCAATGAATATTCAGAATTTATTTCCTTTAGCATTGACTGGTTTGATCTCTTAGCTGTCCAAGGTACTCTCAAGAGTCTTCTCCAACACCACAATTCAAAAGCATGGATTCTTTGGCACTCAATCTTCATTATGCTTCAGCTCTCACATCCATACATGACCACTGGAAAAACCATAGCTTTGACTAGATGGACCTTTGTTGGCAAAGTGATGTCTCTGCTTTTTAATACACTGTCTAGGTTTGTCATAGCTTTTCTTCTAAGGAACAGGTATCTATTAATTTCATGACTGCAGTCACCATCCACAGTGATTCTGGAACCCCAGAAAATAAAGCCTGTCACTGTTTTCACTTTTTCCCCATCTATTTGCCATGAAGTGATGGGACTGGATGCCATGACCTCTGTTTTTTGAATGTTGAATTTTAAACCANTAGCTTTTCTTCTAAGGAACAGGTATCTATTAATTTCATGACTGCAGTCACCATCCACAGTGATTCTGGAACCCCAGAAAATTAAGCCTGTCACTGTTTTCACTTTTTCCCCATCTATTTGCCATGAAGTGATGGGACTGGATGCCATGACCTCTGTTTTTTGAATGTTGAATTTTAAACCAGCTTTTACATTCTCCTCTTTCACTTTCATCAAGAGGCTCTTTAGTTCCTCTTTACTTTCTGCCATTAGAGTGCTATCACCTGCATATCTGAGGTTGTTGATATTTCTCCCAGCAATCTTGATTCCAGCTTGTAACTCATTCTGCCTGACATTTCGCATGATGTGCTCTGTATATATGTTAAATAAACAAGGTGACCGTATATGGCCTTGACATACTCCTCTTCCAATTTTGAACCAGTCTATTGTTTCATGTCTGGTTCTAGCTGTTGCTTTTTGTCCTGAATA
>SJYA01002795.1:9140876-9254905 GCA_006410615.1 Neotragus moschatus | reverse complement strand
TTTTTTGTACAGTTCTGTGTACTCTTGCCACCTCTTATTTATCTCTTTGGCTTTTGTTCCATCCTTGCTGTTTCTGCCCCTTATCATGCCCATCTTTGCATGAAATCTTCCCTCGCTATCTCCAATTTTCTTGAAGGGATCCTATCCTTCTTGTATATGAATAGACAACCAAGGATACCTGTGTGTGTGTGTGTGTATGTGTGTGTAGTGGGTAAAACAAGAAGGCCAAGATAAAAAGCAGGACAAAAATATACTATAAAAGCACAATTGAGCAACATTCAAGATGTTACATTCAAAGAACAAGAACATAGCTTAGGGAAAAGGATCACTCAGAAAACAAGAAATATGTTGAAGATTAAAAACATGATTGTAAAATGAAAGAAGCAATAAAAATTCTGGAAAGAGAAGAAAGTATGAAACAAGAGATGGGAGAAATAAAGGATCAATCCCCAAGAGAGCTAATCCCTATTATTGAAAGTACTAGTAGCAAAGATAGAAGATGCTGAGAGAGAAAAAATGGACAGGAAACAAGAGAAGAAACTTCCCCCAAAGGATAGCGGTCTTTATATTGAAACAGTTCTCTGAGTGCTCAAGACAGCAATGAAAAAGACATTGCAACTGGATTTATCACTGAGAAATTCCAAGGCACTGGGAATATTGTATGTAGAGCAGGACTTGGAACACTATAATCTCTCAGTCAGGATTTGTTAATATCATTATCATAAAATTTAAAGAAAGAGGAAACTATCATCTCATAGGATAAGCATCATTGGATTCTAAAAGAGAATGCTTTCAGTGTTTTCAGGAGAAAAAAACCAAGTTGACCTGAAATTCCATACTCAGTTGAACTATCACTTGAAAGCAGAGATTGGTTTAAGGGCTTAAGAAAGTTTGTCAGCTAGGCAGCTTTCTAAAAAATTAGAAGGTAAATTTACATACAACCCAAACTTAAATACATATTACTAAGTGAGAGAAACCCATCTGAAAAGGCTATAATACTGCATTATTCTAAGTACATGACATTCTAGAAAAGGCAACCTGGGGAGAGTAAGAAGACCAGTGACTACCAGAGGTTGGGGAGGGGAGGGATAAAGAGGAGGAGCCCAGAAGATTCTTAGGGCAATGAAAATATTCTGTGTGATACCATAATACTGGGTACCATATTTATGCATTTGTCCTAACCCATTAAATGTACAACAAAGGGAAACATAATTTAAGCTATGGGGTTTGGATGAGTATTATGTATCAGTGTAGATTTTTCAACTGTAACAAGTGTATTGCTTTGGTGGGGGATGTTAAAAATGCATGTGGGGGGATAGAAGGCATACTGGGAATCTCTGTGTATTCCCCCAATTTTGGTACGAACTCTAAACTCCTCTAAAACAATAGTCCATTAAAAAAAAAAGGTTTAGAATTTAAAACAATAATACTTGTCTTCTGAAACAAAGCAAAACAAAAGGAGTCCCAGAGTGATGTAAGTCACAGTTCAAAACAATGAGTAACTGTCTTGGATGGTTATGCACAAAATTACAAAGTACTAAATTGCACAAAGAAACAGGGGGAAATGAACAAAAGCACAGTTGTAATGATAGAGCCTAATGAAGGCACATTCTCAGTCCTTGACCTGCCAAGCAACCCAAAGAGGTGTTTAGTCTGAACTTTGAAATCTACCCCAGTGCCTTGACCTCTGAGGGGAGACCATTCTCTTCTCATTGAACACAAATTAGGCCATCAAAATATCAGTAGATTTTTAAAAGTAGATATATTGCAAGTTACATTCTTTGCCTATTTGAAAAATAATATCAGATAGCAATTTAAAAAATGCCCTCTCTACCTAACCATTGTTTAGAATTTAAAACAATAATATGTGTCTTCAGAACAAAGCAAAACAAATGCTTGGGCTAAACACAAAATCAAAACTGCAATTACAAAATATCTCCCTTTCAGTTCTGCTCTGAGAAAAGAATTCATATTTCTCACCTTTTGAGAATCAAGGAAAATAAGTTAATTTAAGGATTCAACTTGAAAAGTTGATAAAAAGCAACAGATTCAAACAAAGCAAAATAGAAAGTAACAGTAATAGTTAAAAAAAAAAAAGCTGAAATTTGATGAATTAGGGACCAGGAAAATAGTTGACTGAAAGTTGGATTAAAATACGGGAAAATAGCTAAATTTCTAGAAAACTCAAATAAGAAAATAAAGTACTAAAGCAAATTAACAAGGAGAGAGGTAAAGACCCACAAACATAGAGACTTGAAAGGCTAAGAAGGGGCCACTTTGTAAAACTCTGATATAAATTTTGATGACAACATGGATGAAATTGACAATTATACAGGGAAATATGAAGATTGACCTTGATAAAAAAAAAAAAAGCTGAATAGATAAGGAATTGTGGTATGAATTGAAAACTTTGGTAAAGAAACACCTCAAGGAGCTATAGGCCCAGGCATTTCTCTTTCTTTTCAACCTTTAAGGAACATCTATAGAATAAAGAATATTCTTGTTAACACAGTGAAAATAAATATGCATGTTTCAAAAAAAATAGCTGACATTGTGCTTAATGGCAAAATGATCAAAACAGCTACAACAAAATGTGCATTAAGATAAGGGTTGCTTCTATCACTGCTATTACCTAACACTGAAAAAAATTAAAGGGCTTCTCCTGAATTTTCTCAGTAAAATAGGTAAAGAAGCATATTTTTCCTTAATGTGATTAACAAATATGTCTATTTCAAATGACAGATAGCACCAGGTGAGATACTAAAAAAGCTCTTTAAAATCAGTAGCATGATAAGGATATGTTCAATTGTTGCTGTTGTTTAGTATAATTATGAAGTTGTTAGGTAGTATAATTAGATAGGAAAATGACATGAGCTAAAATTCAGAAAGAGGTGTATTCATCACCATTTGCAGTTGATATGTTTATATTCTTGAAAAACCTGAGAAGCAACTCAATAACTAGGAGCACGAAGCACCCAACTAAGAAATATTTGTTGAAGGACTTCCCTGGTGGTCCAGTGGTCAAGAATCCACTTCCAGTGCAGGGGAATCTAGGTTGATCCCTGGTCGGGGAACTAACATCCCACATGCTGTGGAGAAACTAAAAGCCAGGCGAGCAGTACTGAGTCTACAAGACACAGTTTGAGAATCCATGCTCCTCAAGGGAAGATCCTGCATGACACTGCAAAGATCTCAGGTGCCACAGCTGAAACCTGATGCAGCCAAACAAATGAATAAATACGTAGATATTAAAAAGGAAAATATGTGTGGAGTATACATTTCACGGGTGGCACTAAAACTACAGTGATGACCAGGAGAGAGTCCCTGCCTTCACGGAGTATATATTTCAATTGGGGAGATGGACAATAGCATATAAAAACCAACAACTGTTTCATCGAATGTCGTGTTTTGATAGAGACCACAAAGAAAACCATGGGAAGAACATGAAAGATGGGGATGCTCACATTAGGTAAGGAGGAGAGGGAAGTCTGCTCCACCAAAAAACTTTCAACATGAAAACAATGCCAGGAAAGACTTTGACGTAATTCCTTTCTTCTCCATCTCTCCCCTCCTTACTTCCTCTTTGAAACTGACAAGATGATTTAATGTTTAGTTGGAAAAATAAATGTGAAAGGATAAAACAAAAATTCTGAATAAAGACAAACGGGGGTCAGTGGGGAGGGAAGTAAGTGTATTATATTGACATATTTTCTTGATATTATTAAGCAATGAATATCAAAGTGGCATGGTACTATTTCCATAAATACAAAGTGAGGCAATGAAATTGAATATGAGGTCCAAGTTTATAAATGAACTGAGTATATAGAAATCTTGGTGCATTAGCTCCAGCTCATGTAACATATTCTGTCAATCAGCAAAGTTAAAAATGTTAACATATATTAACACATTTTATTTATCCATATATTTCACTGTAAGTACAATTAGTTATTTCATATTTCTCAGGTACTGTACTTAATGACTACTGTGATCAAAAGCTTGAAGAAAACAACACAGAAGTCTTTGAATTTAAATACCAGCTCTAAGAGGCATGAACAGATTTTTTAAGAAGTCTGTCCTCAGAAATACACATAATTCTCATGAACAATACTATCTATTATTTTAAGGTAAAAACTGGTGACATATGCTTAATAATAAATGCTGCAGAAATTTCAAAGTTGATTTTTAAAATTCTAAGTAAAAGTATGCAGAGAAATTGTCATGATTCTTACAAAAAGTTTGTATGTTATGCCATGTTAATTCTATGTGCATTAATAAACAAATTTTTAAGCCACTGGAGTTATAGAGTTTCTTTGGCTAACACAATTAAATAAAAACTATTCTTAGAGCTGAAACTTGGGGGCAGAAATCCATAAGTTTTTTCTATGGATAGGACTGATTTGATTACCTACATTTTTATAAATATACAGCAAATTTTATTTAAAATAAAGCACAAATAACAAATCGAGAAAAATTCATAATATGCAATAATGCTTTAATCAAATTACTATGTAAGTATTTTTAATCAATAAGAAAAAGATGACACTAATACAAAAATATGTGAAAAGCATAAGCAGTTTGCACTGAATCTTCTCAGTCCCTTCTTTCTTTTGTTTGCTTTGGTTAATTAAATGTTTAAAAGCAGAGGATTGGGATTTTTGAAGATGCATACCCAGCAGTGGAATTTCTGGGTATCATAGTTTTTTTGAGAAAGCTCCGTACTGTTTTCCACAGGGACTGCCCCAATTTACATTGCCACCAGCAGTGTGTGAATGTTCCCTTTCCTCCACATCCTCACCAACATTTGTTATTTGTAACATTTTTGATGATAGCCATCCTGACAGATGTGAGGTAACATCTCATTGTAGTTTTGATTTTCATTTCCTTGATGATTTGTGATGTTGAACATCTTTTCATGTGTCTATTGGCCATCTGCATTTTCTCTTTGGAATAATGTCTATTCAGGACTTCTGCCCATTTTTCAATCAAGTTGTTTGGCTTTTTTGTGATATTAAGTTGTATGAACTGAGTGCATATTTTGGATATTAACCCCTTATCAGGCATATTTATAAAAATTGCCTCCTGTTTAGTTGGTTGCTTGTCTTCCTACTTTGTTGATGGTTTCTTTTGCAGTACCAAACCTTTTAAGTTTAATTAGGTCTCATCTATTTAGCTTTGCTTTTATTTCCTTTGCCTTAGGAAAGAGATCCAAAAAAATATTGCTACTATTTATATCAAAGAGTGTTCTGCCTGTGTTATAGTTTTTAGTTCCACATTTAGGTCTTTAATCCATTATGAGTTTATTTTTGTGTATGTGAAGTCGCTCAGTCATGTCCGACTCTTTACGACCCCGTGGACTGTAGCCCACCACGTCCTCTGTCCATGGGATTTTCCAGGCAAGAGTACTGGAGTGGGTTGCCATTTCCTTCTCCAGAGGATCTTCCCAACCCAGGGATTGAACCCAGGTCTCCCACATTGTGAGCAAGACGCTTTACCATCTGAGCCAGCAGGGAAGTCCATTTTTGTGCATGGTGTTAGATAATTTACATTCTTTTACATGCAGCTGTCCAATTTTCCCAGAAAAACTTTTTGAAGAGACTATATTTCTTCAATTGTATACTCTTGCCTACTTTGCCATAGGTTAATTGGCCATAAGTATGTGAGTTAGTTTCTGGATTCTATTCTGTTCTGTTGATCTTTGTGTCTCTTTTTATACAAGTACCATACTATTTTGATTACTGTGGCTTTGTAGTACAGTCTGAACTGAGATAGTAGGAGTCCTCCAACTCTATTTTTTCTCCAGATTATTTTGGCTATTTGGAATCTTTTGCATTTCCATACATAATTTGAAATGATTTGTTCTAGTTCTGTGAAAAATGCCATTGGTATTTTGATAACGATTGTATTGAATCTGAAGACTGCCTTGGATAGCATAGTTATTTTATTTGAAATGATATGTGCATCTCAATGTTCGTAGCAGCATTATTTACAATTGCCAAAATGTGGATGCAACCATAGTGCCCATCAGCAGATGAATGGATAAAGAAGCTGTGATTATATATATATATATTCCAAGAGAAAAAGTGAAGTTGCTCAGTTGTGTCTGACTCTTGCGACTCCATGGCCTGTAGCCTACCAGGCTCCTCCATCCATNCAATGTTCGTAGCAGCATTATTTACAATTGCCAAAATGTGGATGCAACCATAGTGCCCATCAGCAGATGAATGGATAAAGAAGCTGTGATTATATATATATATATTCCAAGAGAAAAAGTGAAGTCGCTCAGTTGTGTCTGACTCTTGCGACTCCATGGCCTGTAGCCTACCAGGCTCCTCCATCCATGGGATTTTCCAGGCGAGAGTACTGGAGTGGGATGGAATACTACTCAGCCATGAAAACGAATGGAATTTTGCCACTTGGGGGCCATTATGCTAAGTGAAATAAGTTAGAGAAAGACAAATACTATAATGATATTGCTTGGGCTGCTGTCTATAGGGTCGCACAGAGTTGGACACGACTGAAGTGGCTTAGCAGCAGCAGCAGCAGTATTGCTTACATGTGAATCTAAAAAATGCAACAAACTAGTGAACATAATAAAAGAAATAAACTCATAGAGAACAAACCAGTGGTTACCAGAGGGGAGAGAGACAGGAGGTGGGGAAATATAGGGGTAGGAGACTAAGAGGTACTATTATGTATAAAATAAGTTATAAGGCACTAAGCGCAGGCGGCCGCGAGCCGCCGGCTCACTAAGCGCGGCCAAGACGAGCCACCCCACGTCCAAGAGACAGCGGTGGAGAGTCCCAGGCTGTGACGGCGCAGGANCATTAGAAAAGACCCTGATGCTGGGAAAGATTGAAGGTAGGAGGAGAAGGGGATGACAGAGAAGGGCATGGTTGGATGGTATCACCAACTCAATGGACATGAGTTTGAGCAAGCTCTGAGAGACGGTGATGGACTGGGAAGCCTCGCATGCTATAGTCCATGTGGTTACAGTTAGTTGGACATGACAGAGCAACTGAACAACAGCAACAATTATCACATAAGCATTTTCTCATGATGGTATCATATCCATTTTATGGGGCTTCAGTCAGTCAGTCAGTCAGTCAGTTCAGTCACTCAGTCATGTCCGACTGTTTGCAACCCCATGAATCGCAGCACACCAGGCCTCCCTGTCCATTACCAGCTCCCGGAGTTCACTCAGACTCACGCCCATCGAGTCAGTGATGCCATCCAGCTATCTCATCCTCTGTCGTCCCCTTCTCCTCCTGCCCCCAATCCCTCTCAGCATCAGAGTCTCTTCCAATGAGTCAACTCTTCGCATGAGGTGGCCAAAGTACCAGAGCTTCAGCTTTAGCATCATTCCTTCCAAAGAAATCCCAGGGCTGATCTCCTTCAGAATGGACTGGTTGGATCTCCTTGCAGTCCAAGGGACCCTCAAGAGTCTTCTCCAACACCACAGTTCAAAAGCATCAATGCTTCGGTGCTCAGCCTTCTTCACAGTCCAACTCTCACATCCATACACGACCACTGGAAAAACCATAGCCTTGACTAGACGGACCTTAGAGTGGGGCTTACTATCCTTTATTGTTCCTTTTTGGTTGCTCATTTGGTTATGCCTATTTTTTCCCTAGTGTAATGAATAAAGTAACATTGGTGCGTAAGTGTGTGTATGTGTGTGGCTCACCGATGTGTGCTGCTTACTGTATACTTACTTTCTTGTTAAAGTTTTTACATATAGTATATAATTTATTCTTGAGTAACTCTATGAGGCAAGGAAATATTAGCTTCCCCATCATACAGATCAAGAAACAAAGGTTTAGACAGCTAAATAAGCCACCCAAGGTTACACAGCTGGTGAGGGGTAATGCCAGAATTGAAATGGATGTCAGCTTGACAAAAGCCATGCTTTTGGCCATTAGTCCATACTGTGACTATAAATCTTCCCCCATATTATGTTTTTCCTTTTATTCTTGGATATACTCTCATAAGTGGAATGATTGAGTCGAGGGGGATAACTATTTTTTAAATTCATTAGAGGAATTTGCATTCTGTTTCTGTTGTATCATTTCCTTGACAGCCTTAAGTATGATCATTGAGCCCGTTGGTAGGCTTATTAACCAGCCCAGTCCTTAACGATTTGTGACAGCCTAAGTTTACTTCTTGCTTATGGTCATGTCCACCCTGTGACAGCTGGGCTCTGCTCCAGGGGTCCTCATGTTGGGACGACTGAGCATTGGCTGTCAAGAATGTGGCTTGGTCACTGTTACAGATGGAGAGAGAGCTCTGGGCATCTCCCACTCAGTAAGCTGGCTCACAAACAACTAATGTCCCTTCTGCTCATAGCTTATTGACTCAAACCAGTAACAGGGCTCCACCCACAGGGAGCCAGGAAATATAGATTTTCACGTGTCCTTGAGGGAGAGGGGGCTGGAAATATCTGGTGAAGGCCGTAATGATGAACAAGTCATAAAAGTGACTTACTGGATAGTTGACAATGAGACAGGCTACAATCTGGGACCCTGAACCCTTTGCTGAAGTGCTTGCACCTGGACAAACATCTCCTTGAACAACAAAATACAAAGAAACTGTAAGGGACTTAAAAAAACCGCATGCACAGTTAGGGCAAATTATGGACAACGAGGTTCAAAAAGACCAAAAAACCCCGATTGACACTTCAGAAAAGCGCGGAGCAAAAGTAAGATACTGCACATACCCCCGTACACAATGCCACCTAGGGGATGGCGAACCACCTAAGCCGCCCCTCCACCCGTCCCTGTCTGAGGAACCAGCTTGCCCCCCTCAGCAGGGGAGCAAGCAAGGGAGACTGTTACTTATTCTGGTTTCCCTCTGCTGCTAAAGCCTTGCCTGAATTTTTTGTCCAGCCTTTTACCAATCTCTACTGATTGGGGAAGGCTAAGAACCCTCATTGGTATCAACAACAGTAACACGTTGCATAGTCTGACATTATTTTCCTTGGTAAATCTTAGTATTTCTTCATATATTCTTGGCTGATTGGACCTCCTTTTTTTGTAGTTTGCTTGTCCTATTCAACTCTTAGTACATTTCACAAATGGTTTCCTGATGGGACAATGCCCTTAAATGAGTGAGTGAAAACACCTGGAGTGTCAAAAGCCAATTTCCCTCAGATATTTTTAACCTTTATATATGAATTATCCTATTCATTTATTCCCATTTTTTTCAAAGAAGTGGCCCAGAATTTACATTAAGTTTAGGTTGAATTAATTTATGTTAAATTCATCTTTTTAGTTAATCCATGAAAATGGAGAGAGTTTTCTGAGTTTCTAGGGGCTTTAGCATCTGGATTTAAAACTCTGATCTACTCTTGGACCTCTTCTTTTCCCTGGTCCCACACATCCTACCTATCACTTGGCTCTGAGTATCCATCTCCAACCATGTTGATCTTTGAGTCCATCTTCTCCCTGGCATTCCCACTCCTCTGTCCCTAGGTTCAGTTCAGTTCAGTTCAGTCGCTCAGTTGTGTCTGACTCTTTGAGACCCTATGAATCACAGCACGCCAGGCCTCCCTGTCCATCACCAACTCCCGGAGTTCACTCAGACTCATGTCCATCAAGTCAATGATGCCATCCAGCCATCTTATCTTCTGTCGTTCCCTCCTCCTCCTGCCCCCAACCCCTCCCAGCATCAGAGTCTTTTCCAATGAGTCAACTCTTCGCATGAGGTGGCCAAAGTACCAGAGCTTCAGCTTCAGCATCATTTCTTTCAAAGAAATCCCAGGGCCGATCTCCTTCAGAATGGACTGGTTGAATCTCCTTGCAGTCCAAGGGACTCTCAAGAGTCTTCTCCAACACCACAGTTCAAAAGCATCAATTCTTTGGCACTCAGCCTTCTTCACAGTCCAACTCTCACGTCCATCCATGACTACTGGAAAAACCATAGCCTTGACTAGATGGACCTTAGCTGGCAAAGTAATATCTCTGCTTTTGAATATGCTGTCTAGGTTGGTCATAACTTTCCTTCCAAGGGATAAGTGTCTTTTAATTTCATGGCTGCAGTCACCATCTGCGGGGAACAAAACAATTGAAATAACTTCCTAGCTGTATTTTAGAGGCCATTCTAACTATACCATCCTTCTCCACAAAACTCTTCACAGTGACTTCCCTTTCCAGTGGGCCTATTTACAATGGTCATATACACAGATTTTTAGATGGGACACAAATGAATAGTTTTATAGTTATAAATAAATCTTCACATGTATTAGAAAGGTAATTACCTAGCTGAATCAACTTGTGCATTGGCACTTATTATTGCTTATGATAAGGCTATGAGTTAGGCAAAACATTCTCTGATGTACCTTGTACCAATGTTTTCTTAGGTCAGTCTCCCAAGGCAATAGAAATAAACAGATAGGACCTAATCAAACTTAGAAGTGTTTGCACAGCAAAGAAAACCATAAACAAAATGAAAAAACAATGTATTGCAAACAGTGAAACTGACAAGGGCTTAATTTCCAAAATATATAAACAGCTCATATAATTCAATAACAAAAAACAAACAACCCAAATTGAAAAATGGGGAGAAGATGTAAAGAGACACTTCTTCAAAGACATGCAAATGGCCAACAGGCACATGAAAAGATGCTCAACATCACTCATTATAAGAGAAGTGCAAATCAAAACCACAATGAGGTAACACTTCACACTGGTCAGAATGTCCACCATTAAAAAATCTACAAATAATAAGTGCTAGAGAAGGTGTAGAGAGATGGGAACCCTTCTACACTATTGGTGGGAATGTAAATTGGTGTGGCCACTATGGAAGTTTTTTGGAGATTCCTCAAAAAAGCTGAAAATAGAGCTACCATTTGATCCAGCAATCCCACCCCGGGCATATGTGCAGAGAAAATGATAGAAAGACAAGGCTATAAGTAAAAGTGAGTAAAATGCAAACATTTGAAGGAAAGTATCGAGTTGGTAGTATTATAGGGAGCATGCAGATTTGGCAAAGATAATGGAATGGCATGTAAATGACTGAAGTTTGGGAAAGATTGTTCAAAATCTAACATCCAAACTTTATAGTTTGGATAGAACTATATAGAACCAGCCCCAACCTAGCGCCTGCCCTTCCCCAACACTATGTGCTATTCCTAGAATTTATAGATGCTGATCATCCCTCATGGCTGTCAAAGGTAAAATTCTTTGCCCTTTTTTGGGTCCTCACTTATTGTTTTTTTAACCTGTATTTTCCATGATTGTTTAATGTCTTACTTTCCCTTCTAGATATTTATTCAAAAGCATAGCCTGGGCTTTCTTTCAGTGGCCAGTGTTAGCCTACAGAAAATGTTTTACAATTTGGAAAGCTTCTGGATAGCTCTGTTCTAAAGGCTTCTCACAGTAGCCTCTTGAGATTGTTCATCTCCATTGCACAGAGGAATTCCTCAAGGCTCAGATAGTGCCAAGTGCCCCCAGCTCACTGTTGCCAGGATTCAGACTCAGGAAAACAGCTTAGTAACTATGCTTTCCCCACCCTATCACACCATGCTTCTGCTCCTCACCGAGTCTAGCACAGTGTCTGCATACAGTTGGTGCTCAATAAAGGTTTGTGCAGTGAAGGAACTATTGGTACATTCTTATTTCTATGACTTTCATTCACTTTATACATGACAACATTTCCTACCATTCTTCTCTCCTCAGCACAATACTTCTTTCCTCCCACCTAAGTACTTGAGTGGTACTTTGGGGACAAGGGCATCTCCTTTAAAGTAAGGATGCCTTGATTGAAAATGCAAGTGGCAGCACAATAAAGCTGGAAAAACAATACTCTGAAATATGGTTTGAGAACTCCTTGAACACCTCTGAGGTGCCCAGAAGCACCTTCTGTGGAAGACAGTATGTTGAAGAATTAACCTGTGTTTTAAATGTGAATACTATTGTGCTGAATGCATTCTAGACCAGCAGAGCCATGCCAAAAACTTAGAATCAATGAATCAGGGCTTAGTCATTGCGGGCTGCAATGATGTCCTAGAGACAGCAAGAGATGCAGATAAGCTGGGTTCTGCTCTGGTCTTTGCTACTCACTGCTATGAGCACTGGCATAAGTAACTCAGGTGGGATGTGCTTGGCTTGGTAAAGGAAGGAAGAGGACTGTATACCCACAGCCTAGGCAACAGATANTAGTCATTGCGGGCTGCAATGATGTCCTAGAGACAGCAAGAGATGCAGATAAGCTGGGTTCTGCTCTGGTCTTTGCTACTCACTGCTATGAGCACTGGCATAAGTAACTCAGGTGGGATGTGCTTGGCTTGGTAAAGGAAGGAAGAGGACTGTATACCCACAGCCTAGGCAACAGATACAGGAGGGGTTGGAGGAACATGATGTGGCTTGGATTCTGAGGGAGATTCAGGGGGCTAGATTAGTAGGCTTGATAAGGAAAAGTTCTTTCAATATTGGACCACTCTCTCAGACATGCCAAAATGCCTCTCCTTGACAAAGACCCTAGGAGATGGAATAAATAAGGTTGAGAGGCCAGACTTTTCACAGGAAGTTGTGATGCATGCATGCTCAGTCACTTCAGTCATGCTCAACTCTTTGTGACCCCATAGACCGTAGCCCACCAGGCTCCTCTGTCCATGGGATTTTCCTGGCAATAATACTGGAGTGAGTTGCCATTTCCTACTCCAGGGAATCTTCCTGACCCAGGGATCAAACCCACATCTCGAACAGCTCCTGCATTGCAGGTGGATTCTTTACCACTGAGCCACCTGGGAAACCCAGGAAGTTGTGACAGAAAAGATTAAAAAATTCATATGGCTTTTATTTTTCAACTTGTTAAGGTGGTGTATTACACTGATTGATTTGCAGATATTGAAGAATCCTTGCATCCTTGGGATAAAGCCCACCTGGTCATAGTGTATGATCTTTTTAATATGTTGTCGGATTCTGATTGCTAGAATTTTGTTAAGGATTTTTGTACCTATGTTCATCAGTGATATTGGCCTGTAGTNAATGGACATGAGTCTGAGTGAACTCTGGGAGTTGGTGATGGACAGGGAGGCCTGGCGTGCTGCAATTCATGGGGTCGCAAAGAGTCAGACACAACTGAGCGACTGAACTGAAACTGAACTGAATGCATATATATGGAATTTAGAAAGATGGTAATGATAACCCTGTATGCGAGAGAGCAAAGGAGACACAGATGTATAGAACAGGCTTTTGAACTCTGTGCGAGAGGGAGAGTGGGATGGTTTGGGAGAATGGCACTGAAACATGTATAATATCATATATGAAATGAATTGCCAGTCTAGGTTTGATGCATGATCCTGGATGCTTGGGGCTGGTGCACTGCGAGGACTCCGAGGGATGGTACAGGGAGAGAGGAGGGAGGGGGGTTCAGGATGGGGAGTACGTGTATACCTGTGGTGGATTCATGCTGATGTATGGCAAAACCAATAAAATATTGTAAAATAATTAACCTCCAATTAAAATAAACACATTTATATTGAAAAAATTAAAAAATTCAGAAAAGTAGGTATGCCGAACACATGGACCACGAAAGACTGATAAACCCTCTAAAAGATTATGTTCTTCTACAGGAAGACAGAGAAGGCACTTAGGTTTTGAAGCCATCAGGAAGGTGCTGGTGGGAAAGGGCATGTCTCTGTTGGTCAGAGCTGACCTTAGGAGAGCCATTACAGAAGCAGGCTCATAATGGCAATGGGGATGACAGGATCCCTCAGAACAGCAGAGGCCAGATGGTCCTGTTTAACCGCCAGAAGTCAGGGAGATGGGATTATTTTAGTGAGTAGCCACGATGATGGGGGCAGTCATGTTGGCCTGCTTCATAGAGAGATACAGTGATGGATAACACAGAGCTGCTTCTAGGAGCAGCCAGCATGGGCACTACTCAACAGAGCTACGCAGTTTTTCTCGACTTCAAAAGGCATCAAGAATGACTGATCAAGGGCCTAGAAGAGATTACCCCAATAAAAGGAAAAAACACTATGCTCAGTTTTTGAACCTGAGCTGCTTTTTGAACCTAGAAACCTAGGACCGAAGAGAAGACAATACATTGCTGTCCACCAGAAGCTATTACAGTGGGAGCATTATGGCAAATGGAGGACACAGTTATGAGTCCCTAGTCCTTCCCCAAAGAGAACTGGAGTCATATCCTTGGGTAAGTGTGTCCTGGGTAAAGGAAAATAGTCAAACATTTCAAAGAATGTTGTGGATGAAGGGTCTGACATCCTATTTGGAGTGTTATCATGGCCTTTCTAAATGAGTACAGGGTAGGTTATCAATGGAATCCTGGTCATGGGCCATACACTCAGGGCTTATTTACCTGATATAGGCATGCATAATCAGAATAGAGGTACTTGGTATTTGGCACAACTCCTATGGACTATAGACCATGAGCTATTATAGTGGGGAAGACAGTATTATTCTGGGGAGAAGATGGTAAAGATTAGTTCTACTCTTAAAAATCTAAACACTGTTGCAAAGGTGGTGTTTGAATCATGTCTCCATCTGGGTCACCAGTATAGCCACCTTAAGACCAAATGACAGCGACAGCCACAAACTCAACCATGACCCTGACCACAGTGACCATGCCAGATGGAGTCCTTTTGCTATGATGCAGGTTACCATAGCCTTAGGTTCACAGTAGATAGCGTTGATTTGGCAAATGTGTTCTCTTTTTAAATCCCTATTGGAAATGATCAGAAATAGTTTGTGTTCACATATAATAGACAACAATATAATTTGTAGTTTTACTCCAGGGAGATGTTAATTTTTTTTTCCCTGTGTCACATGGTCCAAGAAATGTTTTCCATGTGGAGCAGACTATCACATTGATTTATCATATTGAGAATAAGCTAATCAGACCAAGTAAGCAAGATGTATCTAGCATGTTTGTGGCCTTGGTAAGAGGTATGTATTCCAGAGGTTGGAAGATAAACACTTTGAAGGTTTGGGAGATGGCCACATCAGTAAAAATAACGTCACAACAGTCTATCGAAATAAAGGAGAAATTGTCACATTTTACATCTTCCATGATGAAAACAGAAGCCCAATGTCTGGTAGGCTTTTTGGGTTCAGTAAAACTTTTCAGTTCACAGAAAAATCTGTGTCTAGCAATGCTGCTCACACCCATATGCCAGGTGGCATTAAAGGCTGTCAGATTTAAATGGAATCTAGAACAAGAAAGGACTCTACAGCAGGTCCTGACTCCATTGTAAACAACCCCACCCTTTGGGCTGTAAAATCTTGCAGCCCCAATGGTATTAGAGATATATTACAGTGCTTAGGAAGCATGCCAGACTTAGGAAGCATCAGACTTCCCTGGTGGCTCAGAGGGTAAAACATCTGCCTACAATGTGGGAGACCTGGATTCGATCCCTGGGTTGGGAAGATCCTCTGGAGAAGGAAGTGGCAACCCACTCCAGTACTCTTGCCTGGAAAATCCCATGGATGGAGGAGCCTGGTAGACTACAGTCCATGGGGTCGCAAAGAGTTGGACATGACTGAGCAACTAAACTAAACTTAGGAAGCAAGCCATAGGGAGTTTATGAAAAGCTCTAGTGAAAGAATCACAAGTGCTCTCTAGGGTTCTGGGTCACAACCATACCACCTGCCCAGGAGAATTACATACCACTTGAAAAGCTACTTTTGATTGTGCTATGGTAGAGAGGAAGCACCTGATCATGGGGCATCGGATGGCCATGTGGCCAGAGCTGCCCATCATGAGCTCATTTGTCAGACTTACCATATCATAAAGCAAAGCAGACCCAGAAAGAAACCATCATGAAGTGGAAATGGTACCCTGGGATCAAGTCTATACAGGACCAGAGGACACAAGTAATTAGCATGATTCACAAGACTCACAAGGCATCCTCCACTGTTTTCTTCCCTTTTGAACTTCTTATTTTGTATTGAGGGTATAGCCAATTAACAATGTTGTGATAGTTTTAGGTGAANACCATCATGAAGTGGAAATGGTACCCTGGGATCAAGTCTATACAGGACCAGAGGACACAAGTAATTAGCATGATTCACAAGACTCACAAGGCATCCTCCACTGTTTTCTTCCCTTTTGAACTTCTTATTTTGTATTGAGGGTATAGCCAATTAACAATGTTGTGATAGTTTTAGGTGAATAGTTAAGGGACTCAACTATACATATATATGTATCCATTCTCTCTCCAACTCCACTGTTGGAGAGAGAATGGATACATAGAGAATACCTCTCTCCAACACCTCAGTACCTCAATACACCTCAATACCTCTCCTTCCCTTTGGTCTACTGGTTGTATAGGGATCCCATGTGGCCAACTGATGAAGGATAAAGAACCTGAGATTGGCTCATGGGCAGTCTGGCTCTGCATGAGGATGCAGGCTGAAAATAGATGGTGGCCACACTATAGTCCCTCTCACGGATGGCCTTGAAGGACAGTGATGAGGAAACAGCTTCCCCAAAGGTAGAGCTTCAGGCAATGCTGGTCACCCACTTTGTGTGGAAAGAGGTTGGAACATACCTGGTCTCACGGGCCAAATGATGAATGTCTTGGCTAACTGGTCAGGACCTAGAAGTAGTGAGTGAATGGTTGGGAATGGGAGGTCCAGGGTAGGGTCAAGTGGGTGGGCACACTGGAGTGGCGCAGAGTGAGAAGACCTTTGTACTATATGTTAATACTCAAGGTAGAGCTTTCATCACAGTGGAGGCATTTCATGATCATGTAGATAAACCAACTCAAGACACCAGCCACTCTCGGTCATCAACCACTCCAGTGCTGGCATGACGGAATGTGAGCAGAGTCACCTTGGCAAGCAAAGATGGCGGCCATGCATGTGCCCAACAGCAAGGACTCCTACTTGTTATTATTGTTCTTGATGCTACTGCCATCTAACTTGCAGCAACATGGATCAGTGATGAGCTGCTGATATGACACTGTCTCTCAAGACCACCTGGATACTTGCTGGCGAGTTGATTACATTGGGACCCTTCCCCCTCTGAAGGACCACTGATTCATTCGGCACGAATAGACTCAGATTGCAAATATGGCTTTGCCCTTACCAAGCCTCAGCCTCAGCCACTATCTGAGGGCTTACAGAATGCTTGCAGTTGTTGTTGTTCAGTTGCTAAGATGTCTCTGACTCTTTGCAACCCCTTGGACTGCAGCACGCCAAGCTCTTCTGTCCTTCACATCTCCCAGAGTTTGCTCAAATTCATGTCCATTGATGATGCTATCTAACTATCTGCAGGAATCCATGTAATATCACCCTGGACCAGAAGACCCACTATCCAGCAGAAGAAGTGTGGGACTGGGTCCATGCTGATGGGATCCACTGGTCATTGTCATATATGATCCCATCCAAATAGAGTGTTAGAATAGCTTGTAAAGGGCACAGCTAAGGCACTAGCTCAGAGGTGAGAATTTATGAGGGTGGAGCCCCAATCATTCTCAAAGGTAAGAAATATGTTTTGACTTAATGATGTTTATTGGATGTTTTGTCCTCATATGTTATATTTATTCCACAGATACAAAATCCATATACCCAGGGACCAAGGTGGTGGCATGAGTGTCCAGCTACCATCACTCCCTTGATTCACTTAGGGAATCTGTGCTTCCTGTCTGCACAGCTCTGGGTTCTGAAGGTTTAGATATCTTGGTTCCTAGAGAGAAAACAGCTGAGTCCTTCATCAGAGAAGGGTAGAAAAGAGAAGACAGAGAGAGACAAGGAAAGGGCCTTCCAAAGGGGCATGGAGGCAGCTTGGGCAGTGGCTGCAAGGGCACCACCCAGGAAAATGTCCCAACAGTTTCTGCATGACCTTCCAGCCAATCATGGGTGAGATCAGGTCCTTCTTGGGGTGGGGGAGGGGGCCAGGATTCTTTAGTTATTGCTGGAGGGCGGTCACCCACGCTTCCGTCCCTAGCATCTTGTAAAGTATAGTTTTTTTGTAGTGGACCAGCTTGACTGTGCCCAGACTATATTTATGGACGTTCTGGAGGTTCTGAGTTTGAATAATTGATTACGCTTTGCAGAGCAACACTGCGGCTTTGGCCTATAAGAAATTCACACAAGACTGTATCCATCCAACGCAGCTCAGCATTCACCCACCTCAGGAAAATCTGCTCTTTTAATTAGCCTTGTGCATGAATAGATCTGGTGTGCGGATGCAGTTAATAACAGAGCCGGTTCAGACTACCAGGCGAGACTTCCATAAGGGGCTTAAAATATGGAACGTTGCTGCTAAAGACCTTCCCAGATCTTGGCCGTGTGAGGATGGAGATTGGGCTGTGTTCACAATGTGTGGTGATGCATAAATATTAGCCTTAAATAACTGTGAATACCTTGTTTCCTAAAAAGATTAGTGGCTCTTCCCTGTGTGATAAATTGTGTGAGTTACAGTGCAGACCTGTCTTCCCACTGTATTATCCCAGAGCCCTTTAAATAACCAAGTCCAAATTATGCTCAGCAGACTGTGGGGAACGCTTCGGCAGAAGCTGTAGGCAGAAAAGTGTAATTTGGGTTCATTCTTCTTCTGTTTTCCACCTCTTTCTCTCATTCCTTCATTTCACTCTCACGTTGGCCTTTTTCTCCAATTCAATTTCTTCAAATCTCTTACTCCTCCTTTCCCTCCATCTCTGCCTGAAGCTCTGACTTCCTCATCCTCATTTTCATAGGGTAAAAACAGTTAGCTTTTAAGAGTTGTAGCAGATAATTATCAAGTTAGTCAAGTTCTAAGGCCTTTAGTGCCACCATCCTGTTTACTTCTAACAATAGCCTTGAGGGGCAGGCCCTGTGACTGTACTCATGATGGGGCTGAGCTAACTGGGGCACAGAGAAGTTAAGGAACTTGCTCAAGGTCACACCGCCTATAAGAAAGGGGAGCAGGGCCTGCAGCCAGGCCTGCCTAGCCTTCGGCTGGGGCTCTTTGCCTCCACGTGCCCTGCTGCTGCTCCGTATGAGGACGTTAGGGCTCCAGACAGTGGGGGTGCCTTGCTTCTTCCTTGGCAGCATTTCTAAAGCATCCTTTGCAGAAGGGAGTTCTGAAGGTACAATTCCGGGATGCACTGGGATATCCAGGCTCCCTGGAAGACCACCCTCCCCCTCCCCACAGGCACTGGAAGGGGAGGCACTGAGGGAGGGGCCACACCTTGTGCTCAGCCCAGGGTCCTTGTTCTCGCCTCTCTACTTGTATTAACCGATTTTCTTGGGGCTTGAGTAACAGACAAACACAGACCTGACTGCTTGATGGCCTCTGTGCACCCAAGGGAGAGCGGACCACACGCTTGGTCTCTCTCTCCTTTTCAAAGTCTGTATTGAATTTGTTACAGTATTGCTTCTGAGAGTGTCATAGGGACTGAAGCAAGTCAGAAAGAGAAAAAGAATATCATACATTAACACATACATGGGGCTTCTCTGGTGGCTTAGAGTCTAGTGGGCTATAGTCTGTGGGGTCACAAAAGAGTGGGACATGATTTAGCAACTAAGCCACAGCAACCACAGCAACACACATATATGGAGTCTGGAAAGATGGTACTGATGAGCCTATTTGCAAGCAGAAATAGATGCAGACGTGGAGAATGGGCTCATGAACAGAGGGCGGGAAGGAGAGGGCGGGACGAACTGAGAGAGAAGCACTGACGTATACACACGACCATGTAGGAAACGGACAGCCCGTGGCACGCTGCTGCGTAACAGCAGGAGCTCGGCTCAGCCTTCTGCGATGACCTAGAGCGGGGGGCACGAGGGCGCGGGAGAGAAGCTGCGAGGAGGGGATGCATGTAACACAGAGCGGATTCGCATCGTGCAGCAGACATTCACACGACACTGTAAAGCAACTACACTCCAATAAAACAAGCAAACGAAAAAAGACAGTACCTTGGGCCCGCCCTTTTCCAGCTGAGCATATGAAAGTGATGAGGGAAACTGTTGTAACTGTTTTTCTTTGTACGGTCAATTTTGTTTAAGCACATTTATAGACAATAAAATGTACAGATTTCAAGAGGACAGTTGGATGCGTCTTGAGCAGTGTGCACATTTAAGGAGCCACATCCTTTCCGGAGCTGGACCATTTCTGCCCCACTAGGATGTTCTCACCCACCCTGTCGTAAGTCAGCCTCCACGCTCATTCCTGCCTAATCTTTGAGCTGGTGTTCTTTGCTTCCATGTGCCCTGCTGCTCCATAGGAAGATGTCAGAGCAACCTGGACACAGCCTCTAACACCACAGCTTTCTTTTGTCAGCGATAGGACCTCCTATTAAAAAGTAAATAAATAAATATTTTTGAAATTTTTATGTTGTTGCATATAGCCATAGTTTTTAAAAAAAAATTATTTCTGAATAATAACTTATCACTGTAAAACTACATGTTTATCAAACCCTTAGTTGGTGGACATTAGGTTTTTCCAGTTTGGGGCTGTGATGGGAATTGTGCTGCCATGAACATTTGGATTCCAGTCTTTTTGTAAACAATTTTTAAAAATAGTTAATTAAAAAATATTTTTAATTAAAATATTAAAGCCCAGTATGTATTTTATGGGCTTCCCAGGTGGCACTAGCAGTAAAGAACTGGCCAGCCAATGCAGGAGACATAAGAGACATCTTTATTTATTTATTAGCTCTATTTTTTATTTTAAAACTGGTTTTCAAAGACTTAGTGTAACAAATATAATGTAAAGTGCCTCATTAATGATATTTTATATTGATATGTGTTGAAAGCATACTTTGGATACACTAGGTTAAATATATTATCAAAATTAATTTCACCTGAAAAAAAATAGCCAGGAGTGAAATTTCCTCAGTCAAATTGTAACCATTAGTATGATTTTAAAGCCTTTTTCCCAAGTGTTGCATTTCCTCCCCCATCCAGCAGCACTTGAGACCTCTTTTTGCTCCTCATCCTTGTCTGCAGTTGTTCAGTTCAGTTCAGTTCAGTCGCTAAGTTGTGTCCGTTTCTTTGCGACCTTNTGGCTTAGAGTCTAGTGGGCTATAGTCTGTGGGGTCACAAAAGAGTGGGACATGATTTAGCAACTAAGCCACAGCAACCACAGCAACACACATATATGGAGTCTGGAAAGATGGTACTGATGAGCCTATTTGCAAGCAGAAATAGATGCAGACGTGGAGAATGGGCTCATGAACAGAGGGCGGGAAGGAGAGGGCGGGACGAACTGAGAGAGAAGCACTGACGTATACACACGACCATGTAGGAAACGGACAGCCCGTGGCACGCTGCTGCGTAACAGCAGGAGCTCGGCTCAGCCCTCTGCGATGACCTAGAGCGGGGGGCACGAGGGCGCGGGAGAGAAGCTGCGAGGAGGGGATGCATGTAACACAGAGCGGATTCGCATCGTGCAGCAGACATTCACACGACACTGTAAAGCAACTACACTCCAATAAAACAAGCAAACGAAAAAAGACAGTACCTTGGGCCCGCCCTTTTCCAGCTGAGCATATGAAAGTGATGAGGGAAACTGTTGTAACTGTTTTTCTTTGTACGGTCAATTTTGTTTAAGCACATTTATAGACAATAAAATGTACAGATTTCAAGAGGACAGTTGGATGCGTCTTGAGCAGTGTGCACATTTAAGGAGCCACATCCTTTCCGGAGCTGGACCATTTCTGCCCCACTAGGATGTTCTCACCCACCCTGTCGTAAGTCAGCCTCCACGCTCATTCCTGCCTAATCTTTGAGCTGGTGTTCTTTGCTTCCATGTGCCCTGCTGCTCCATAGGAAGATGTCAGAGCAACCTGGACACAGCCTCTAACACCACAGCTTTCTTTTGTCAGCGATAGGACCTCCTATTAAAAAGTAAATAAATAAATATTTTTGAAATTTTTATGTTGTTGCATATAGCCATAGTTTTTAAAAAAAAATTATTTCTGAATAATAACTTATCACTGTAAAACTACATGTTTATCAAACCCTTAGTTGGTGGACATTAGGTTTTTCCAGTTTGGGGCTGTGATGGGAATTGTGCTGCCATGAACATTTGGATTCCAGTCTTTTTGTAAACAATTTTTAAAAATAGTTAATTAAAAAATATTTTTAATTAAAATATTAAAGCCCAGTATGTATTTTATGGGCTTCCCAGGTGGCACTAGCAGTAAAGAACTGGCCAGCCAATGCAGGAGACATAAGAGACATCTTTATTTATTTATTAGCTCTATTTTTTATTTTAAAACTGGTTTTCAAAGACTTAGTGTAACAAATATAATGTAAAGTGCCTCATTAATGATATTTTATATTGATATGTGTTGAAAGCATACTTTGGATACACTAGGTTAAATATATTATCAAAATTAATTTCACCTGAAAAAAAATAGCCAGGAGTGAAATTTCCTCAGTCAAATTGTAACCATTAGTATGATTTTAAAGCCTTTTTCCCAAGTGTTGCATTTCCTCCCCCATCCAGCAGCACTTGAGACCTCTTTTTGCTCCTCATCCTTGTCTGCAGTTGTTCAGTTCAGTTCAGTTCAGTCGCTAAGTTGTGTCCGTTTCTTTGCGACCTTATGAATCGCAGCATGCCAGGCCTCCCTGTCCATCACCAACTCCCGGAATTCACTCAGACTCATGCCCATCGAGTCAGTGATGCCATCCAGCCATCTCATCCTCTGTTGTCCCCTTCTCCTCCTGCCCCCAATCCCTCTCAGCCTCAGAGTCTTTTCCAATGAGTTGACTCTTCACATGAGGTGGCCAAAGTACTGGAGTTTCAGCTTTAGCATCATTCCTTCCAAAGAAATCCCAGGGCTTATCTCCTTCAGAATGGACTGGTTGGATCTCCTTGCAATTCAAGGGATTCTCAAGAGTCTTCCCCAACACCACAGTTCAAAAGCATCAATTCTTCGGTGCTCAGCCTTCTTCACAGTCCAGCTCTCACATCCATACATGATCACTGGAAAAACCATAGCCTTGACTAGATGGACCTTAGTTGGCAAAGTAACGTCTCTGCTTTTGAATATGCTATCTAGGTGGTCATAACTTTTTTCCCAAGGAGTAAGCGTCTTTTAATTTCATGGCTGCAGTCACCATCTGCAGTGATGGAGTCTTTTCAATTTTAGCCAAGATGCTAGGTGTGAGATAACATCTCATTGTGGTTTTAATTTGCATTTCACGGTTGGGTATCTTTTCATGTGCATATCATCTCTTCCTGTATCTTTTTAGTGAAGTATCCCTTCAAGATTTTTGTTCATTGTGTACCTTGGGTAGGCTTTATTATTATTATTGACTTGGAGGCATTCTTTACTTATTCTGGAATCAAGCACTTGGTCACCTGAAAGTACCATGCAGACTTTCTCTGAGGCTTTGGCTCTCCTGTTTCCTTTAGGGTGGTGTTTGTTTGTTTGTTTGTTTTTGTGTGGGAGGGAGACTTTGAGAGCTGTTCCCACAGCATGAATACTGAGAACCTTAGTGACTGGGATGAATGGCTGGGGTGACTTCCATTTACTGGAATTGGGACTCAGATCTGAGTGGATTCAAAGTGACTTTGGTCAGCAGTGGCAGGCTGATGATTCTTAAGGAAAAGGAAGATAGCCTTTTAGAGAATCACACATATGTTTGAGAGACTGGGTAGGGAAGGGGCTTCTCAGGTGGTACTAATGGTAAAGAAACTGCCTGCCAATGCTGGTAGATGTAAAAGAAACGGATTCAATTTCTGAGTTGGAAGGATCCCCTGGAGGAAGGGATGGCAATCCACTCCAGTATTCTTGCCTGAAGAATCCCATAGGCAGAGGAATTGGGTGGGCCAGTCCACCGGGTCGCAGTTGGACACAACTAAAGTGACTGAGCGTGCACACACCAGCAGGGATTGGTTCAACTTTTATAAGAAACTTGAGTTGCAGCATGTGCTGGTGAAAAATTAACAGTCAAGTTATTCCACCATAGTGCAACCTCACCATTTCCTACAAGTATAAGGCTTGGAGGACATTTGTTTTCCTAAATCTCTCTCTTTAACGGTCAGCAGTTAGGTACATTGCAAACTTTTCACTAAGTCCTCTCAACAAGGGTTGAGCACAGTCATGGCAGAATGGAGTATTTGCCCAGGACCCACAAAGTAGTCGGTGGTGGGCTGAAATTGAGTCCACAGATGTTTTGCTCCAAGATCCAACTCTTTTGACCATGTTGCCTGCCTTCTCATTTCTGTGCCCTAAGTATGCTCTCTGCAGTTCTACAGATCAATTTAAATCCCTCCATCCTATCTTTCAAAGAATTTGAAAAATTCAGTCATTTTTTTCCCCTTCCATGCTCAGTATTATCCATCCTTTAAACCAAGCCTCAGAAGGTTCACTTTCCAGAGTCCTTGTTCTTGTTCAGTTGGCTCTTGTCTAGCTCATTTGTCCACAAAGTGCCCAGAGGTGACCGCAATATGCCAGGATGCTCTTTCTGCATATGGCAACATGGGAGTGGCTGCAGGACTATCGTGAAGCCCAGGGAGGAGGCATAGACTACACCATATTCTGAGTTGGAAGCCAAGTCACTTTGTCAACTTATCCACTGAGAATCCACTCTTGGCAAATGAAAGGCTAGAGGCAGCAGGCTGGGCAGTAGGCGTGGCAGAGAGCTGTCCTTCCTACCCCCCAGCTTCTCTTAGTGGATCACACAGACGACATGAAATAAACAACTGTACATAATCGAAATGAACACAAGTTGTATCTATTTCTCTTAAATAAGTAAGTAGAGGAATATAATACAGAGAAAAGAGGGTGGTAGCCTCCATAAAACAGTGATCAGAGAAAGCAACACCTGAGTTCCGACCTAAAGCCTGAGAGATGTATAGGGTGGAAATAGAGGAGCTCCACTGGGACCCAGTGGGCTAGAAATGACCCTCAGTCATCAAGAGTAGGTGTCACTGAAGCTGCAAGCTGTACACACTGGGAAGGTCCAGGCTGGGGGTTTCAATTTAAGAGTCCTCAGTCCAGAGCTGATGCTGAATGTGTTGGGACACTGAAGAGGTTGTCATGGCATTGCCAAGGCAGCAAGTGATATACCTAGCCCAGTGCCAAGTGCTCAGAAAAAGAATGCTGTCCTGGTGTACTCATGTCTCCAGTCCAGGAGAGGGGCTTTTTTCTTTTTTCTTCAGCACTCTCCTTGGGCCAGTCTTGCACTTGCATTCCACCCCACCTCTCCCTCCATCTATGCAGACCTTCTCCAGTTGCACAATCCACCCTTGGTCAAACCTCTTCTGAGGGATGGGAGTTAGAATTTCAGAGTGTTTATTTGTTTTCAACCTCAGAGTAAGAGGCAGCCAATGTCTCATCCTCTCAGTGGTCATTTGTCTGAGCTGGATGCTTGAGGGTGGACAGAATTATGTACCTGGAGAACCCAAGGGAATGCACTGAGAAACTACTACACTGTTTGGTGAATCCAGAAATCATGCACGTCTCCTTTGCTTCGTCAAAGCACCTCGCCCCTCACCCACCCCTCTTCCCCACTTCTCTCCAAGGGCATCTTGATGACAAGCTTTCTTGCTAAGAGCCCAGTGTCAGATTCTCTTGACCTGAAAACTTCTCTCCCCGTCTTCACACTTAGGAGTTTCTGAGCTTCCATGACTCACGGAATCTGCCCACTGATTTCATTAATAAGATGTGAGAGTTTTTCATCAGCAGGTAGAGAGAGCTAAACATGAAGTGTGCGAATCAGTCCCATTGTCTCCAACATCATAAGGAGATCAGCACAACAGGTGGGAATTGAGCTGTTGGGCCAAATGATGAAGAGAGGCCACACAGTAACAGTGGGCAGAATCCCGTAGACCCCTTCACACCCAAAACCTAGTCAGGAACTGCAGAAGAGGAGTCTCCAGGTAACCTGGTCTCTCCACCCAGATCCTGGCTATTTGGACTTGGAAACGAGTGCTTTAACCTTGAAAGATTAAAATATTTTCATGCAATCAGTAAATTGTTATTAAATGTGAGAGAGGCTAAATTAAATGATGAGAATAACTCGTATTTTGAAATTCTGAACATCTTCTAATTAGACCAGCCTTTAAAAAATATTCCAAGTTAAGGCACATTAGAATGTATTCCACAACATGGAGACAGCCTGACAAAGAAACATTATTCTTAGATTTACAATTAATTACCCTTATGTCTATACCTTGCATTCAATTTGCATATCTTAAAAGTGCTGTAAATTTCACAGGGCTCCCTGTTATTTAAGATCGGACTGCTGAGAAAAAGTTTCTTCAGGGATAACTTTCTCTTGATTATGTAGTTGTGAGGTCGGTAAATCTGGCTCTCCAACGTTATGATTTTTCTTTTGCGTGTGTATGTGTTTTTCATTATTTGGCTCCTTGTTCCTTTCTGGCCTCTCATTTATTATTCCCCAAAGAACCACCAGATAGAGAAGCCGGCTGGAAGACTAAGTGAGTGGTCAGAGTCGGAGATGTTATCTCTCCCCCACTCGCATCGGGACCGGGTGTCTGACATGTTCTATACATCTTTCCAGTGCCAACCTCATTAAACAAATACAACTTGATGTATAGCTCTCAAGAAATGAAATTTCATGCAACAGATTTTTCCCTGCCCCGACGGGTGTGCTCTGCCCCACCTCACCCCCCACCTCTCCCTTCCTCTCAGAGCCCCTCACCCCCAAAGCAAGCTGGTGCCTTGTGATTTCTTGTGGTGATTTCGTATGGTCACCACTAACCTCGTAACCTTTCATTTGACTGAGTTTTTATGCTCACTGTGAATGTTAGATTTTAAAGACACTGCACTGGATTTCCTAAATTATTCATAAGGAGCCATTAGCACTATATAACATAT
This sequence comes from Neotragus moschatus, assembly GCA_006410615.1. Taxonomy (NCBI): domain Eukaryota; kingdom Metazoa; phylum Chordata; class Mammalia; order Artiodactyla; family Bovidae; genus Neotragus; species Neotragus moschatus. The sequence goes on along the minus strand of SJYA01002795.1, from coordinate 9,228,165 downwards.
TCTATATTTTGTAGAAAGCCATGAAATATGTTTACCTTGAGCTGACACGCACACCACACAGGCTTTAATCCGCATCTACCTGCGGTCACATGTCACGATTTCAAAGGTGACCCTGTATAAAAAAGCACTTTATGAGGGACTGTTCCAGCCTCCGAGGAAAGGGACACGGAACACTTTTTTTTGCAGAATTGTAAATATCAACTGGAGGCTGTTAACGAATAATTTAAAGAGATCTGAAAGAGAAATAAACATTTCAACCAAAAGCAACCAGTCCTTGAGTAAGACCGTTTTTTGCCCCTTTTGTTTTTTTAGAAAAAGTCACAAACACAATTAGAACTGCTCTCACCACTGGAGGAAATTTTGAGTTGCTGTTTTTGTTGTTCTGTTTTGTTTCCCCATGGATGTGTTGCAATCACTTACCAAACTTAGGATAGCATTCCCCTTTGAGTAAAATGTGTCGCAGATGAGTGCGTGGCGCTGGGCAAGTATAGATTTTGGTCTCAGGAGGGTTTGGCTAGAAAACTGCAACACAGTGTGTCCCAGCCCATCCGGTGCCTTTGGAGAAGGGAGGAGGAAAAAGGCCCCCTCCCCTTTTAATTTTATTTTACGCACAGCCAGGTAATTTCCCGTGGCTTTTCCTCGCTTATTAATTGGCAGTTTATTAAAGCAATTTTTAAAAAGTTAATACCATTGTCATTTCTCCATTATAGCTACCAGAGAGCCCAGTGGTAGGGAGTATGAGGGAAGGAAAAAGGAGTTGGCCAGGCAGTGGAGGGCCTGGCAAACAGAGCAGGCTCTGAGGGTGGCAAGGATACCTAGCCTTTCTCCCCTCCCTGTGCCCCCTTTCCACCCCCTCCCAACCCCCCAGGAGAGCGTGGCATTGGCAGAGAAACAGGAGCCTTGCCTTGTGTCTCGGAAAGTCTCCCCCTCCCTCCTCCTTCCCCTGCCCTCCTACCCAGGTATCTTCTTCCTCCTTCTGGGAGGTGGGTGAATGGAAGACGTTCTTACAAATGTATTAATTTCTGACAGTGACATTCTTCCTGACAATTCAATATGTAAGTGAGTCCCCGGGATTTCAGAAAGCCCATTTATCCTGGCTTTTGATGGGCTGAATGCAAGCGAATGTGAGAGTGGCTCTCTCCTCGTTGATTATAATAAAATATTTCTATTAAAATCATTTTTAAAAGCCTTCAGAAAATTTGAAGAATACTTTTGCAAAGAATCTAAAGCTACCCCTCAGATTAGCTGTCCTAGAATACCTTGGCAAAAGTATTCAAGTAGCAAGAGTTTTCCTAGTCTTATGTCCTATATACATCTGTTAAATTACTCTGAGATCTCATTAAATAAAGCTAATGTACTTGTAAAACAGTAGGGAGAGACAGTTTATCATTGTAACTGTTAGAGAGAGCCATTCGGGTAGGGAGGGAGCCAAGAAGGCTAGGTATATGCTGGTCAGTGTAGATGTTTCTAAGTCATAAATCTTGACTCTTTCCCGCCTAGTTATTGTGTATTTCTTTAGGTGAGAGATTGATTGTAGCAGCCGAAGATGAATTTGCCCATAGTCCCTTTCTTCTTCTTCTTCTCCTTTTTTTTTTTTAATACTCCTGATGCTTCGCCAAGGTGATAATGCTTTTTCTCCCCCCTGCAATCATTTGTTTCAGATTAAAAGCATGAAATGGCACAAGAAACACGGGGAGGTTGGTCTCTGTAGCCGGGCAAACATGAGGGCATGAAGATGTATAATGTCCCAGGTGGGTGGAAGTCCGCGCTGGGCCCCTCAGGATTTATAACAGGCTCACCTGAAGGAGAAACAGGGGCACTTACACCGTCAGATACCTGGAAAAGCACTGTCATTTCTTCGCTGAGGAGTTTTCAGGCAGATGGTAAAAGGGGTTTAATTTGAAAACACTGAGACATTGTGTACGCTCCAAACCATGACAATTGCAGTTTTATTGTCTCCACTCAGGGAAATGTGTGTCTGGATCATCTTGTGGCCCGAATGGGGAGAAAAGGTACTTTTCATGAATATATATAGATGCTGAATTTATAAGGATCAATATAGTCGCCAAATGTTGTACAACATGTCAGGATATCATAAAAAGCAGGCAGTTCTACATAAAATACCAGCTTAATCTTGGAGATTTTAAAGCCTCATTAAAATGTGGATAAAGTCCATATATGGAAAGGCAGCCTTCAAAAGGTTGAAGTTGTATATCTGGAGGGCAGGGACTGTAACCGCCACTCCTGAATGTCAGTGGCCTTGTGGGTGGCAGTGGGTGGGGGTCAGAAGCTTCGGCCTGAGGAGTGTCATGGGCCGGGTGGTGACACTGTGGAGCATGGTGGGGGGCACCAAGTGCCTGTCCGTGCTTTGGGATTCTCCACCCTCCTCTTTAGGGAGACAGATGTAGTTGGAGACGCCACAAGGGGTAGGTCAAGTCTTGCTGTCTTTGGCAAACTGGCTCTTTTGTGGAATGAATTATTTGTGAAGTTGGGAGTTGGCCCCCTCTGTGGCAAAGCGGAGGCCAAGAAGGTTACTTCAAGTCCTGGGTGGTGTGACTGGGAGACTGCACGATCGTCTGCAAGTAGGGGGAGAACTGATTCCCTCAGGGCCCCTTCTCGAGCCCAGGGGTGAAGTTACTCTCTGGGGGGGAACTCTTCCTGTAAAGAGAGCAAGGCTCCTGCTATCTGATGTCTGGTGTTCTGCCTTCATTTAACCTACAGCTTCTGATTGCCAGTGCTCCCTCATGTAGGACAGACCCAGCCAGCCCTCCTGTAGCAAAGCTGGAGTCTGCACGCTTGTTGGGAGTCTCAGTGATTTTGGTTCATTGGCTGGTTTTTCTGGGAAAATTCTGAAAGTCAAGCGAATACTTTTCTCCTGCCCTTTCTGTAACACTGGGCATCCTCACCGCTTGTCAGCAGCACCAGTCGGCCAAGAGTGATCTGTCTCTGCCAGGCATCATTCCTTTGCCATTCCCGTCAGCCGTGGTCCCTGGGATCAGTAGCGAGCAGAGCCTGGCGTCAGAAGGATCATTAAGCTTGAGCCTCCCAGGTAGCACGGGTAGTCCAGGTGCCTGCTGTTATTTATAATAAAGGCAAGCACAGCAGAAGCACCGGACAGTGGCCCTGGAGGCCGGCAGAGGAGGCCTGAGCAGTGTCATCTCTGAAGGACAGTTAAAAGTGGACTCTCCCCCTTCACTGTAAGCAAAGAGGATTTATTGAACATCTGTTCTGTACATGGCTGGGAAGATTGATTAATTTAATTGCTCACACTTTGCTTAAGTAACATTTGAATACTTAATGTCAAGTTTGAAGGATATTCCACCGTTTGCCTGCACACCTTCTCCTGACGGTTTCCAAGGGAGCTTTGGAAAGGGGGTGGGAAAACGTGGCTGTCTGGAGCCCCTTCGAAATTCTTCTGTGAGACCCTGCAGGAGTTGCCAGTGGGAAAAGCTGCCTCTTTTCATAAAAGCAACTAGTTACTTTTCACATTTTCCCGTTGTGATAAATCATTAATGTAATGAGGTTGGATCTTCTTTACTGAGTGGTGGTAATTTTCCCTCTGGTATCAGCTGTAGAGACAGTTGAGCATATTATATATTTCTGTACCCTTTAACATAATACCATAATCGTATGAAAGTACCAGGTGAGTTAAAGCTGTAATAATTTATTGCAGGTTATAGTCAGGTACCATATTTAGAAGGAACTCCTGAAAGTTCTACAAGGAACCAGACTTGAAAATGGTTCTTAGCTCATCAACACTTGCCCTTTCCATTACTGGGAGGTTTCTCCAGGTGTCAGTCTTATCTAGTTTAGCAGAAGAGGTGCTTTGGAAATGTGAGATGTTTCTTTAAGGGAACTTTGTTTTGGGAGGGCCAGGGAAACTGCATCTCCTGCGTTGAAATCTAAACATCTAAACCTCATGTTGAAAAGCAATCTGAACTACAAACACCCAGGCCAGAGCATGGAAGTTAGTGCTGTAAGTGTATTCCACAAAGACTTTCTTCCCTCCCTGCCAAAATTTTTAAACATCTAAAGTTGGGTTCCATTTCAAAGAAAAAATCATTATGCCCAGATTGCTGTCTGAATTCTATCTAGAACAATGAATAGCATCTGAATTTAACTTGAAAGATGACTAGGAAGGATTTATTTATAAAAACAATCCCACTTATCCATTCATCCGTTCATTTATCCTTGCAGGCATTCATATATTCATTTATCCGTTCAACAACCGTTTCTTGGGCTCTCTACTCCTTCTAAAGCAGAGAGCATTGCTATTTTGTTTGAGATTTCTTTCAGGCGTTGATTATTAAGGGAGGCTTTCTAGTTTACATTTTTAAAATAAACAATGAGTTTTTTTAAGATGAGGTAGAGGAGGGTTATGAGAAGGTGGCAGGTGAATATTCAACTCCAACTGGAGAGTGGGACCAGCCTTGTGTTTTCTACGGTCAGCAATGCTGTGTATAACATGCTCACAAAAACGCTTACATCTGGGAGGGCTGGGACCAAGGAGGCTGCACCTCCTAATTTACTGCCAGAACCAGAGAAAGGAGGAGAATCACAGAGCTGAGAGCTGAGAAGGACTCCACCAACCGACTGAGCTCTGGGTCCTAGGGAGGGTCCTGAACAGGAGCCCGGGTGAGATGTGAGGGACTCTTCCAGCAAAGACGATGCTTCGCCAAGGGTGATCTTCGGTCACATCTGATGGAAGGCCGGTGTGGCGTGGGCTGGTTCTTTGAGAGATGCCCGTCTGTCCCCTGCTCTGACCGCACACAATACATCCTCTGCTGGGCCTCAGACTGTCAAGGCCAGAGCCAGGTGCCTGGGCTCTGCGTATCCTTCTCCATCAGTCATACTGCAGGGAGCAGACAATTAATTCTGGAGCAAAATTGAAAGTCAGAGGCAGAGTCTGAAAGAACAGAATGACAATAATAAAGTGCCCCAGCCTCGCATTAATCTCCCTCACTTCAGGCCTGTCACAGCCGGCCTGGCTGTGACTAATGCCAAGCTTTGCATACAGTGGTCACAGACACAAGCAGCATGCTCCCCTTACAGCGCCTGCGATGCGCTTTGTTGGGTTTTTGACTCCTATGGAATCGCTGGAAAAACATCACCGCTGGTCATAGGTAAAGGGGCAGAGATCGTCCACCCCGCACCTGGTGATGGATGGCTAGATCTGGGACCCACGCGGAAGCCACGGCAAAGTGCTTCCTCCATCCATCCTTCCCTCCCTCCCGCTCCCTGGAATATGTATTTCCATCCTTCTCTCTCCTCTACTTTTTTATCTCATCTCTCACTCCCAAACTTGTGGTTAGGTCACTTCTCACCGCCTAATTTGAGTTTTCCCACCTCTTCCTGTTCGTCCTGGGGTTCTGTCTTTGCTTTTCCCAATGAGCCTCTCTCATCCGGTGACACATGGGGAAGGCAGGTGGCAGAAGTGAGTTCACAGGTGGCCGACTGCAGCTGGTGGAGGGACATGTTCACAGAAGAGTCTGCGATGAGTCCTCGGGATCAGTTCATGCTTACCTGGGAGCTTTGAAGAAATTCAAGTGGAGAATGGTGGCACTTTGGCCCAGAGGAACAGCAGGTCCCCGTGTGGCCAAGGGACTGGGGGACTGTAATGAATTTCCAGAGCCCAGCAAGTTTCATGGTCTGACTGGTGAGCTGGGAGAAGACAGCAGCGGGTGTTCAGAAGTGAACACCTGAACAAATCTGCCTAGCGAGGGAGGGGGAAACGATTTCTCTAACAGACGATCATGCCTCCCTGATTCAATTGAGTTTTTCTGAGTAAAAATGAAGGGAATCGAGGGGCATGCATCATGACAGATTTAAGCAAGCCATGTGATGTTTTCCCTCCAAAAATTGCTAAAACCCCAACATTGGGAAAATTTGCACTCTTAGACATTTGTTTGGGGAGGGAAAAACAAAAGGCAGGGTTCAACAGTTATTTCTTAGGTGTAGAATGGCATGTCCCTGGAGTGTCCCGCTGAGTTTACGGAAAGAGCGGCAGGAAACCCCCACAAACTGATGTGAGTGGGCTTTGAGGGGTGAAACAGTGAGAGGGCCAGGGCCCGGTAGAGAGGCTCTTTCTGGAAGTGATCAGCACGTTCCCTTGAGGTAGCTGCAAGAGGAAACAAATCACTGGCATGGAAGCCAAAGGGAGAGCATAATGTCACCTCAGCAAGACCTCAGGTATGTCCCTCTTCCAAGGGACTGGCCTCTGGCTAGGAATTTAGCACCTAAAGAGATTGCATTCCTTAGCACAGAGCCTGCTGCAGAACGGCCACTCCATGTAGCCCTAGTGACCACTGTGGTCATGCCCAGGGCAGTGCGGGCCCCTACATGTACAGAGAGGGACCACAGTTGGCGCCGAGTGGGCAGCTCAGAATGGCCAGAGCACCAGTGCAAAGGCAGGACTTGTCCCTTCCACAGGGCCTTTTGTGTCTCATTCTCTGCTTTCTGATGTCCCTCGATACCCTGTCAGTCAGAAGCCATCTTACACTGAGGGGCAGACTTGGGGGCGGCTCTGCCATGGCTATTTTTTGTATCTCTTCAGCCATCTGCTCTGCGCCCCTCTCCTGGTTTCCATCCAACCTAGCCCGCCCCGCTACTGTCATCCCCACCGCCTGCTGGGGTAAGAGAGCCCCGGCTGCCCTGGGTCTATGCTGTGACTGCAAAGCTACACTGCAGTCTGTTTGCATTACTCTTCTCGTCCCTTGCCATCACCTGCCTCTGCTCCATTAAGCTTTTCCCACCCCATTCCTGCCTCTCTGCAGCCACCAACAGCCCTGTGTGGCACTGGGAGTAGGCTGAAGGCAGTGTGCCGCAGGAAATTCTCCTCCGGATACTCCGCACCTCTCCTTCCATCCAAGTGCCTGGCTTGGAGAGATTCTAGAAATGTTGGGTGAGTGAAGTGAACATGATGCTTTTGGTGAGACTTCTCAGAACCTTTGATTTGCCAGCATACACTGACTGCCCAGAATGGAACTTTTTATGCAGTTTTCCCCAGACTTCTCTGAGCGTCCAAGCCTTGCTGGCTCGTGTATCATTCACATGACTAGGAGCACAGAAGAACCTACCCTCCCAGCTGAGGGCATCCCTTTGCTCTAGACATGCCTGTGTTCTAAGAGAGAATGCCACAAGGGGAACCTCCCCCCCTCCCCCCCAAAAAAGTTCCAATCCAAGAGCAGAGTGGTGAGTAGGATTTTAGACCAGAAACTAGAAGATATGAGTCTGGGTCTGGTTTCATGGGTGGACCACTCTCCCTCTCTGGAACAGTGTCCTTGTCTTGAGATAATGGGGTTGGACCCATCAATCCTTCTAAGTGCTGGCCAGCTCACAGAATTTGTGATTTCATGTATTTATCAATCTTCTCTTACCCTCCTCCCTTGCCTCCCACGCATTCACTCACCCCAGGGATGGAGCCAACTTTTCAGAATGAATTTGGCAGATGAGGGATCGTGGGCTGATAAGAGGTAGAATGTTCCCTCACTGGAGTCAAGCGTCCACTCAGGCCAGCATGAGATCACACCTCTTAGACTCACCAATCCATTAACGTTGCAAAAGACTTTGATGGGCTCTGGGGAATTGTGCAACATTGATTTTATTGTCATCTTTTTGCACAAGCAGTAAATAGGCTAACATTTTAGGTACCGAGTAATTATTCCCGAAAAGCAAGACATCACAGTAAAGTTTATAGTTGGCGGCTCGACATTTTGACAGCAGTTGTGTGGAAGTCCCAGCCATGTCTCTGAGCTTCAGAAAAGGTTAAAGGTCAGTGTGCTGCACAGGCCGAAGGGAGGTACAAAGGTAGTGCTGGGTAGGGTGTGCGCTGACGGCAGAGATCCCTGGCTGGCTACCATGCAGCCTGTAATGGGAGGGGGTTGTATGCAGAGGTAACTTCATGTCCACCCTTGAGCTTGTTCCCTCTATGAATGCTACTGGACTTCTAAGGACAGACTATGGCATAAACACACCTATTGTTGCTCCCGCCTTCCACCAGGAAGCAGAATACTCAGGTACAGGAAGTGGAGTCACCTCACCCAGAAAGTGGGGTTGTTGGGTTGGGGAGGGTGTCGGTAGCTTCCAAGAGCCAGCAGGGAATTGAAAGTCCTGTATCTCTGGCTTCTAGGGCATGCTCTTTTTGGGCATCTGAATTCAATCATATCCTAAGAGATTATCTGTTGATGTTCAGTCACTAAGTTATGTCAAGCTCTTTGTGACCCCATGGGCTACAGCAAGCCAGGTCTTGCCTTCCTTCACTGTCTCCCGGAATTTGCTCAGATTCATGTCCATTGAGTTGGTGATGTTATCTAACTGTCTCATCTTCTGCCACCCTCTTCTCCTTTTGCCTTCATTCTTTCCCAGCAGCAGGGTCTTTTCTAATGAGACAGCTCCTCGTATCAGGTGGCCAAAGTATTGGAGCTTCAGCTTCAGTATCAGTCCTTCCAGTGAATGTTCAGGGTTGATTTCCTTTAGGATTGATTGGTTTGATCTTTGTGCAGTCCAAGAGACTCAAGAATCTTCTCCAATACCATAATTTGAAAGCATCAGTTCTTTAGCACTCAGCTTTCTTTATGGTCCAACTCTCACATCCATACATGGCTACTGAAAAAGAGATCATTTAAGCTTTGATTAAAGGACACAATGATTTTTCCTTCCTTGCCAGTATGGCCATGTTTTGGAGGATTGTTGGTCCTGTGCTATGCCAACCAGGAGACATTTATGGGCTTCCCAGGTGGCCCTAGTGGCAAAGAATCTGCCTGCAATGCAGGACACATGGATACAATCCCTGGGTTGGGAAGATCCCCTAGAGGAGAGCATGGCAACCGCTCCTGTATTCCTGCCTGGAAAATCCCACAGACAGAGAAGCCTGGAAGGCTACAGTCCATAGGGTCGCAAAGAGCTAGACACAACTGAAATAACTTAGCAAACACACATGCACATATATTTACCCCACAGATGGAGAGAGGGGGTGCCTGCATCCTGGGCAAGACCACTGTTTCTTGCCTCTGAACACCTCTTGATCTGATCGCCCCCCCCCAATGACCTTGATAAGCCCAAGTTTCCTGCCTGTTCTTCTGAATCCTGAAATCCTGCTAGCACTGGCTAGCCTAGTGTGTGTGTATGTCATGAGGGATGTTGAGAGCTTACTTGAGTGGATTTCAATACAGTCCTAAGACAATTCTTTGACCTGGATGTCCTTCTCCCTCCCAGAGATGGGTGTCTGGGGACTGTTCTTCCTGGGCTCCTTTTGGTTTTCTTCCCAGTGCCCTTGTGTTATTTGCAGATCTATGCCATGTTTGGCTTCCTTGGAGTTCAAATGTAGATAAATGTGCATCCATACCATAGCTCGTCGCATCCCTTCTATTTGATTCTCGGCATGGGGCAAAGAATCATCTGATGTCTTATTAAGTGAAAGAGTCATTCCAAGAGGACATGTGAAGAAAGCTCCTGCTTCCTGTGTCTGAATCAGCTCACTATCTTCCTTCTCTTTGCCCAGTTCCTTCAAGGAGCTCAGTGCAGAGACAGTAAATTTATTTTCCAGGAGGAATGGAAAAGAACTTTTCTGCAGGCATCCTGAGATTCTGCTTTATGGAAGAGGCTTCGTATAAATGGCATCTGGAAGCCTAAGAATGCTGGGCTCACTCATGGCCCTGGAAAAGTCCAACCGTACACTCATCCTAGGTTCTTTGTTCCTGCTCCTTTATCTGCCTGGATGCATCCTCTCATCTCTGCCCCTTCTTTTCATGTTCCCACACAGGCATCTTTTCCTCCAGGAAGACTTCTCTGACATGGGCTGATGCGCCTTCACCACTCTGTCCTCACCAGGAACTCACCTCACTGCCTGGTATAGCCGTGTTCCTTATGTCTTTCATCATTTTCCTCTGCTGTAGCTTGGGTTCCCTTGGTCCCATCCCAGCAGCTATCACAGGCCGTGGCACCAGATTTGCTAAACGATAGTCAGTCTTACACATCTAACCACTTGGCTATTGTTTTTCAGTCACTAAGTTGTGTCTGACTCTTTGTAACCCCCTGGACTACAGTACTCCAGGCCTCCCTGTCCTTCACTGTGTCCAAGAGTCTGCTCAAATTCATGTCCATTGAGTCAGTGATGCTATATAACAATCTCATCCTCTACCAGCCTCTTCTCCTTTTGCCTTTAATCTTTCCCAGCATCAGGGTTTTTTCCAGTGAGTGAGCTCTTCACATCCAGTGGCCAAAGTATTGGAGTTTCAGCTTCAGCATCAGTCCTTCCAGTGAATATTCAGGGTTGATTTCCTTTAGGATTGACTGGTTTGATCTCCTTGCTGCCCAAGGGACTCTTGAGAATCTTCTCCAACAGCACAGTTCAAAAGCATCAATTCTTCAGCTCTCAGTCTTCTTTATGGCCCAACTCTCACATATGTGTATGACTACTAGAAAAACCATAGCTTTTACCTTTGTTGGCAAAGTGATGTGTCTGCTTTTCAATATGATGTTCAGGTTCACTACAGCTTTCCTTCCAAGGAGCAAGCTTTTTAAACTTTCATGGCTGTAGTCACCATCCACAGTGATTTTGGAGCCCAGGAAAATATTTGAGTCCAAGGAAAATTACTGGAGCCCAAGGAAAAATTCCCTTCTCTTTGCCATGAAGTGATGAGACTAGATGTCATGATCTTAGCTTTTTGAATGTTGAATTTTAAGCCAGATTTTTTCACTCTCCTCTTTCACCCCCATCAAGAGGTGTTTTAGTTTGTCTTCACTTTCTGCCATTAGAATGGTATCATCTGCATATTTGAGATTGTTGATATTTCTCCCAGCAATCTTGATTCCAGCTTGTGGTTGATCCAGCCTGACATTTCGCGTGATGCACTGTGCATATAAGTTAAGTAAGCAGGGTGAGAGAACACATCCTTGACATACTCCTTTCCCAATTTTAAATCAGTCAGTTATTTCATGTGAGGTTCTAACTGTTGCTTCTTGATCTGCATACAGGTTTCTCAGGAGATAGGTAGGGTGGTCTGAGATTCCCATCTCTTTAAGAATTTCCACCGTTTGCTGTGATCCACATAGTCAAAGGCTTTAACATTGTCAATGAAGCAGAAGCAGATGTTCTTCTGGAATTCTCTTGCTTTCTCTATGATCCAGTGAATGCTGACAACTTGATCTCTGGTTCCTCTGCCTTTCTGAAACCCAGATTATACATCTGGAAATTCTCAGTTCACATACTGCTAAAGCCTAGCTTGAAGGATTTTGAGCATAACCTTACTAGCATGGGAAATGAACACAACTGTTTGGTAGTTTGAACATTCTTTGGCATTGTCCTTCTTTGGGATTGGAACCAAAACTGACCTTTTCCAGTCCTGTGGCCACTGCTGAGTTACCTAACCACTTACTCTTTTTTTTTTTAATTGGAAGATAATTACTTTGCTATACACACACACACACACACACACACACACACACACACACACTCTCTCTTATATGCAAATACATACGTATATCCTCTCCCTCTTGAGCCTCCCTCTCACACACCTAATCCTATTTCTCTGGGTCATCACAGATTGCTGGGATGGGCTCCCTGTGTTATGCAGTAGCTTCCCACTAGCTATTGAATTTGAGTCAGTTGAACTGAGGTGGGTGAACCTAGGGCCCGTTATACAGAGTGAAGTAAGTCAGAAAAATGAATATCATTTGTTAATGTACATATATGGAATCTAGAAAAATGATACTGATGAAACTATTTGTAGGGTAGGAATAGAGACACAGGCATGGAGAATGGACTTGACATGGCAGGGCAAGGAGAGGGTGGGACAAATTGAGAAAGTAGCATTGACATATATATGTGTGTTAGTTGCGAAATTGTGTCTGACTCTTTGTGACCCCATGGACTGTAGCCCACCAGGCTCCTCTGTCCATGGGATTCTCCAGGCAAAAATACTGAAGTGGGTTGTTGTTCCCGTCTCCAGGGGATCTTCCCAACCCAGTGACTGAACCCAGGTCTCCCACGTTGCAGATAGATTCTTTACCCGCTGAGCCACCACGCAAGCCCATTGCCATGTATATACACTAACCAGTTATTCTTGACTGCATTTGTGGGGATTGTGGGTGCAGAGAGAGAACTGTTTTGTCCATTAGCTAGGGATCTTTGTGATTTCTCTACCTCCTTCTTTGAGGATCCTCTGATAGCCTTTTATCTCCACTACCTGGAAATTCCAAGGAGAAGCTACAAAAGTAGAAGCTTTGACTGTTTATTGTAAGAATAATGACTGTATTAATTACAATAGTAACTCATTATTATTATTTAAAATGTTAGCCTAGAGGCTTTTTTTCCCCCAGCTTTATTGAGATATAGTTGACCTATTATTTTGGGGAAGTTTAAGGTGTAAAATGGGTTAATTTGACACAGTTATACATTGAAAGATGATTTCCACTACAGCATGAATTAACACCTTCATCACGTCACATAATTATCGTTTCTTTTTTGGAATAAGAATATTTAAGATATACTTTGTTATTAAGAATAACTTTCAAGTATATAATACAGTATCCTCAGGTCTAATCATCATGCTGTGTATCACATCCCCAGAACTTGTTAACCTTATAACTGGAAGTTTGTACACTTTTGCCAACATCTCCCCATTCCCCCACCTACCCAGCCCTTGGTAACCACCACTCTCCTATCTGTTTCTATGCATTTAGCTTTTTTTGGATCCCATATCTAAGTGAGATCATATACGACTTGTCTTTCACTGTCTGGCTTATTTCACATAGTATAATGCCCTCAAGATTCATCCAAGTTGTTGCAAAGGACAGGATTTCCATCTTTCTCATGGCTCAGTAATATTCCACTCTCTCTCTCTCTCTCTCTCTCTCTCTGTGTGTGTGTGTGTGTGTGTGCACGCACACATGCACAATAGAATATACACTTCATATTTTCTTCATTCATCTGCTGATGGCTGCTTAGGCTGCTTTCCTCTCTTAGTTATTATGAAAAATGCTGCAATGCACATGGTGGTCCAGGTATCTCTTTGAGAGATACCTTTGAATATATTCCCAGGTATTTCATCTCCTTTGAATATATTCCCAGACGTGGGCTTGCTGGATGCATGGTGGTTCCATTTTTAATTTTTTGGGAAACCTCCACACTGTTTAGTGTGTAGTTTCTTTCAAAGCAAGGCAGTTCTTCAGGGATGCTACAGAGAGCTGGAGGGAGGTACCAGGATATCCCCGTGTCATTGAGCCATTTGTGAAGTTAAGGGGTTTCAACCTGTGGAGCATTTTTAGCGAATTCCATACCAGGCTGAGGAGCTCCCAGCTACTATGCCTGTGCTCAGCGGTGGAGCTGCAGCTTCCCTGTGCTTGGAGTTTTGCTCTCCTCCACCCTGAAAACAAGGGTGAGGGGATCTCCCATCTCACTGTCACTTTTGACTCTGCTTGGAGTCCATAGGAATTGTCCCTCCTGTCAGTGAGATTGTCCCAGTTCTCCATTCTAGTTGGACCTCCAGAGCTGGCTTTTGAGGTCATGAAGAGCTAGCGACAGTCAGGCCTGGGTCCTCAGCCTGTACACAGGGTGTGTTGCAAATCAAAGTATCCAATATATAAAGAGATATTTTGTCTCTTCAAGGCCAAAGTATCAAGTGAAAGGCAATTATTAGATGCAGTTTCCTTTTTATTTCCTTGCTTTTAAATTCAACTTCACTTGGTAGTTTTCAGCATCATTATTATTCCTACTACCTATTTTTGCTATTAAAAGTTTCAGCTGGGTTATGAAATGTCACTGCTCTGCCACTTGTTCCACATATGATGTTTATATGCTTGGCTTCAGTTTCATCATTTGTAAATATGGAACATGTTAACCTTGGCTTCACTGAGTAGCTGCTAGCATTCAATGGGCTGATGCTGCAACATACTGGGGTGAGGCGGCAACCCTTAGCAGGACTGATGGGAGGCATGGGCTTGAGAGAACTCAGGCTTCTCTTTTCTCAACTTGATGTAAGGGTCCTATTTCTGGCACTCAATTACTGGGCTTCTGGTCCTTTTATGTGTCTCAAATTTCTCAAAGAGTCTGGAAGAAAGGCCTGGACCAGCATTCTGTTTGAGCATGAGCACCATCCTCACCATCACCCCAGGCCATGGGAACTCAAAGCCAGGACATTCAGAATGAAACACCCCGTGGTTATTCTTCCTCTGGAAAAAAAAAAGAAGAAGAAGAAAAAAAATTACATCGCTCTCCTTTTGTGCCACTGCAAACATTGCGACGTTTTTGGCGGGAAGGGGAAGTTATTTTGTGTATGTGTGAACTAGAATTTTGATAGACAGGATAAGTTGCAATCCAATTCTAAACTATAGATTTTCAAGCAGATTGATGCAACAAATTGTTAGCAAATAGCAGTTTGCAATTTGATGCTAATTAGACATAAGGCAAATATGTGCCATGACAAATTAGCAGCGAACCATACTGCAGAGGATTAGCAAGAGCTGGCACAGCTCGCGCCCGGCTTCGCACACCTCCCTGTCGCCGCCATCGGCGTCACCGTCGGGGTCTGAGCCAGCCTCGCCTCTCTCTGAGCAGGAAGCTGGGGAGGGGACCAGGAGCATCCCAGGCCAACGCTGGCAGTGATGTTCTGCCTCTTCCTTTTCCACTCGTGCCTACCTGCTGGTCAGCGTGTTCTTTCCTGAGAGCTGCAGAAGCTTCTGGGACACTCACGTGATACATGTATATTTAGGTTATAAATATAGAAATAATCCTGGAAACATTGGAAAATATATGCCAGCAAAAAAAGAAAAGCAAAACAAAGAAAAGAAAAAAGAGGAGAGAAAGAGAAAATAAAATAAATAAATCTAAAGATAACCATTATTACCATGATTAGGAATTTAGGATTCATCCATTAAAATAGTTGCTTCCATGAATAAAATTATATATAAAATGTGAAATGCATCATATGTGTAATTATTATTTAAAACAAAAAAGGGCTCATACCTCTGTTGTTTGCAACCTTTTTTCTCACCTAATTTTATATTCCATATGTTTTCTCAAGTCCATGAACACAGATTCACATTAAAAAAAAAAAAGTCACACAGTGTTTTCTTTTGTTAATTCGCCCAGTAGTTTAGTCATCCAGTCTTTTGCCTTTGGTGTTGGACACCTGGATTGCTTGTAACTTTCAGCTACTAAACACTGTAGCATTGCTGCTGCTAAGTCACTTCAGTCATGTCCGACTCTGCGACCCCATAGACGGCAGTCCACTAGGCTCCTCTGTCCCTGGGATTCTCCAGGCAAGAACACTGGAGTGGGTTGCCATTTCCTTCTCCAGTGCATGAAAGGGAAAAGTGAAAGTGAAGTCGCTCAGTCGTGTCCGACTCTTAGTGACCCCATGGACTGCAGCCCACCAGGCTCCTCCGTCCATGGGATTTTCCAGGCAAGAGTGCTGGAGTGGGGTGCCATCGCCTTCTCCACTGTAGCATTAGCAGGCTTGAAAATTTGTTTCTGCATTTATGTATAATAATTCCTGAGGATGAACTCCCAGAGGAGGGGTGATGGAGTCGCAGGAGAAAGTATGAAAAAATTTTTCCCTTCAGAGTAGCCATTTCCTAAGCTCCAACACTGGTTATTATTTCAGTCTTCGCTAAATTAGGCATGCTCCCCAAAGTTACCCTGTTGACATTTGCTTGCCTTTGTCTCAGGTCCTCACACTCCCTGCAAATAACCATTGGAAATTGAATGCATGCCCAAAATTGCTTTGCTAAATTTCTCTATACTGTAGATTTCCATGAAGTTTTAAAACCACGGATTCTGTGGAGATGATGCTAATAGTGTGGCTATCAGGTCTGAAGGAAGTGTTTAGTGTTTCTCAAACTTGTGCCATCGGCAGTGCCTTGAGTCTTTAGAATCCACGTTCACCTTCTTGCTTTCAAGTTTCTGGTTCAGTGGGCCTTTGGAGGAGTACAGATGCTTCCCAGTTAATCCTCAGAGCATCTTTAGTAAACTCAGCTGAAAGGTGCACAACACGTGTAGCACAGTCCCTCTCTCCAGCATAGTAATTGGAGGGGAGGGAGGGGAGGGACCCAGATCCCAGAGCCAGGAGGCATGAGGGAGACTTTCCAGGCTGGCTTTCCTGTGCGAAAATAGGAGGGAGCTTCACTTCTGAGTTCTGGGCATCATGACATGCAATCTAGAGACCTGGGCTCAAAGCCCCAGATCTGGACACTATTATTTTTGTGACTTAGAAACACCCCTTACCTTTTTGGGGACTTTGTGTCCTTGTCTGCAGAATGGGACAAGAGAAGCATGAATAGTGCACTACCACCATAAAAATTAGGAGTTCTTTGTGTACTTTCCATTCAAATGAGCATGGTACCATGTGTGGACATGTCTGATGAAAATGTTAAGAAGTTGTAAAATGATCTAAAATTCCATCAGGTACTGCCAGGGTTTGTATGGAGGTTGAAGATCTCATTATTTTGATTCATATATTTATATGTCTATATCTGTGTTTCTTCACAGATATATTTAAGGTCTATATAGGGGTAAGCATAATCCCATGTGAGAATGAGCAGTCATCTCTTTAGAGGTGTGACAATTTCTTTAACTTTAAAACTTTTATTAAGGTATAGTTAGTATATCACAAACCCACTCTTGCAAAGTATGTGATTCATTAACTTTAAATCTCACGTCCAACTTAAAGCCATTAAGTTTAACTATTCAATGATTATTCTCATCAGAATGGGCTACCTTATTATAAAACTATTTGCAAGTCTCCTTGACTTTTTATTACAATACTAAATTAAAAAATCATTATAATGATTTGAATAAATAATTAGAAAAATAATCATGTTATGAATATTTTTATAACCTGAGGATATGGGAGTGATATATCTACATGTATATATGTGATATATGTAGATGTATCTATATCATATCATCATATATAATATTATCATATATCATATATATTTATATCATGTTTGTATTGGAAAATTCTTTTGACTCTAATCTTGTCATTTTAGGTATATTATTGGTTATATCTTCTTTTTTAAAAAATTGAAGTGTAGATTTATTTGTGTGTGTGTGTGTGTGTAGTTGATTTATGTTTCAGGTATATAATGTTTTCTAAGTGATCATTGCTTTATTTCAGGAAGGAGATTAATTTTTTAATGTTTACTCTTTGGCCACCTCTCTAAAATCTATTATTAACTAAAATATATAGTCTTATTTTTTCAGTAAGCATCAATAAAATATGTAAATAATGACTCTTTACCTTTCTTAAATTTATATTTTTAATAGCTTTTTTCTTTTTTTGTTGTTTGCTTTTTTTTAATTATTATTTTTTTACTTTAAAATATTGTATTGATTTTGCCATACATCAACATGAATCTGCCACGGGTGTACACGTGTTCCCCATCCTGGACCCCCCTCCCACCTCCCTCCCTATACCATCCCTCTGGGTTGTCCCAGTGCACCAGCCCCAAGCATCCTGTATCCTGCATCAAACCTGGTCTGGCAATTTGTTTCTTATACGATATTATACGTGTTTCAATGCCATTCTCCCAAATCATCCCACCCTCCCCCTCTCCCACAGAGTTCAAAAGACTGTTCTATACATCTATGTCTTTTTTGCTCTCTCAAATACAGCATTATCATTACCGTCTTTCTAAATTCCATATATATGTGTTAGTATACTGTATAGGTGTTTTTCTTTCTGGCTTACTTCACTCTGTATAATAGGCTCCAGTTTCATCCACCTCATTAGAACTGATTCAAATGTATTCTTTTTAATGGGTGAGTAATACTCCATTGTATATATGTACCACAGCTTTCTTGTCCATTCATCTGCTGATGGACATCTAGGTTGCTCCCATGTCCTGGCTATTATAAACANGTGTTCCCAATCCTGGACCCCCCTCCCACCTCCCTCCCTATACCATCCCTCTGGGTTGTCCCAGTGCACCAGCCCCAAGCATCCTGTATCCTGCATCAAACCTGGTCTGGCAATTTGTTTCTTATACGATATTATACGTGTTTCAATGCCATTCTCCCAAATCATCCCACCCTCCCCCTCTCCCACAGAGTTCAAAAGACTGTTCTATACATCTATGTCTTTTTTGCTCTCTCAAATACAGCATTATCATTACCGTCTTTCTAAATTCCATATATATGTGTTAGTATACTGTATAGGTGTTTTTCTTTCTGGCTTACTTCACTCTGTATAATAGGCTCCAGTTTCATCCACCTCATTAGAACTGATTCAAATGTATTCTTTTTAATGGGTGAGTAATACTCCATTGTATATATGTACCACAGCTTTCTTGTCCATTCATCTGCTGATGGACATCTAGGTTGCTCCCATGTCCTGGCTATTATAAACAGTGCTGTGATGAACATTGGGGGACACATGTCTCTTTCAATTCTGGTTTCCTCAATGTGTATGCCCAATTTTTTCTTATCTTATTGCTTTGGATAGAACTTTTAGAAAAATGTTAAATAATCGTAGTGGTAATAGTAATCCTTGTAAAGATTTTCCCCGTAGAATAATGATTCAAATGTTTTATTGCTAGGTATAATAGGTGATGATTGGTCCGAAAAGGGTTTTTCTTTTTTGAGTCAAGTAAAAGAGTTAGTATTTTACTTTTAGTATTCTATGCATTAAAAAATGTTAGAAATGACTTGAATTTTATCAAATGTCTTTTCTTTATGAATAACATTATGTGTTTCCTTGGTCATATTTGATATTCTAAATTAATATTTTATTTTTTGTTATTGCACCATCCTTACTTCCCTTGAATAAAAAAACTTGATAATGGATCATTTGCTGTTTTAAATATACTGCCAGACATGATCAGCTGAAGCACTTTAGAAAGAAGACCTAGAAAGTCAAAACTATGATTACAGCAAAGCATCTGGTACGTTGACTTAACTGAGTATGTTAATTGGTTTAAAGCACATGGTATGTGAGAGGAGAGTGGGAAATAAAACTGGCAAAATAAATTGAGATATAGGTATACAACACCTTGAATCCTGTGTTAAAGATCTAAATTCTAGATATATAGGTTGATGATGACATTTTGAACCATGAGAGGAGGTGAGGGGATCAGGAGAGTGTTTGGAATGAATCAAGAAAACCCTAATTAGAACTTGGAGAAATGTTAAACCCTCAGAACTCTTGAAAATGGTGACAAGGACCTATAAGGTCAGAGAAATAGGAAGAGAACCAGACGAGAGCAGCAGTAGGGAAAATGAAAGGGGAAAGAGCTTTAAGGAAGAGAAAGTGGTCAATGGTATTGAAGTGAGATGAGAAATGAGACAAGATCTGCACTTGTTTATTAGAACATTTTAATAGAGCAGGTCTAGGTTAGATTAAAAGAAATTAAAGAGTTAAGGGAGATTGGTAAAGAGACAGCATACTTTCTTATCATGATGATGATGATTATAACATTATCATAGTTATTCACACCCAAATAGTTGACATATGATCCAGAAGTTGTATGAAATAATTCAGCAATATTAAAACATTATGTGGCTATAGGAACACACATAATTATGGGAGCAAAACCAATGAAGTGGAAAAACAGCAGGAAACAACTCAGGAAAACAATGTTTAATTTCTTTCTTAAGCCCTCTGGGGGAATTCTCCAGACAGTTTTGAAAATGATCAATAATGAATGTTGCTGTAAATTTATTTTCCTTGCAAATCTTTATTTAAACAGTATGTAATAGGCTGTAGCCTGTCAGTACTCTGAGCTGCCTAGGCTGGTGGGAAGCCCTGCGGCTTGGGGAGTTGGTTAGGACCAGAGAATATCTTTCTTTGCATAATAACTAGGCTGGTCTCTGGCTTCTGTGAGCTTGTAATGATGGTATATCACTAGCGTATCATTGCTTTCTGAATTTTGAGAGTCACTGGCTACTAGTGAGAATCAAATAGATTTGTGAGTGACTTACTTAAAAGATATCAAAGAGATTTGTATTTATCCATATCATGATATTGTTCTAACTTTTTGAGTTCATTTGCTCTCTAGGTAGGTGAGAAAAGGGCGGGTGTTACAACTAAAAACTAAGAAATCAGACAGAACGCCCCAAAGATCCTACAGATAGTTTTATGGGAATGTATCATCATAGTATTTGAAGAGGATGCTAGTCTTTTACTTCTTTGGGAGATGCACAAGGGATATCCATGGGAAGGTGCCACCTTTCTCACCTTAACCTTTAATATACATGCCACACAAAGAAAAAGCTGCGTTCCTTACGTCAGTTGCCCCTTACAAAGTGCCTGGCAAGTTATTTCTGCAGAGTACAGATTGAGACTCCTCACATAGGTTAGTGAAGCATGGTGCACAACCTCCTTTTTTTTTTTTTTTTGGTTAGTCATAAAGCTTGGAGACTAGCTGATGCTACTCTAAGACACTAAACCTTGGGCTTCACTTTATATCACTCAGCCGAAACATCTTCAAAAAGGCAAACTCCCAGCATGTTCTCCTCCCATACCAACCATGAAATTCTGAAACGCAGTGATTGGGAGAAGGCCTGGGATCTAAATTATTGACCAGTTCCCTGTGGATTAAAATCTGGTTGGTTTTCAGTTTATTTTTTAAATTTCAGTAGGGTCTGTAGTGATGCCCCCTCTTATTCCTGATATAGATGATATATATTCCTTTCTCTGTCTATGTCCTTGTCTCCTCTTCTGTAGTACATCTGGTGAGAGATTTAATGTGGTTTTTCTGATACTTTCAAAGATCCATGTTTGGTTCCTTTAGTTTTCTCTTATTGTCCTACTTTTAATTTCGTTGATTTCTGCAATTATTATTTCTTTTATTTTTCCTAGGTTTTATTTGTTCTTTTTTCTAGTTCCTTAGTTGTTGTTGTTCAGTCACTCAGTCATGTCCAGCTCCTTGTGGCCCCATGGACTGCAGCATGCCGGGCTTCCCTGTCCTGCACTATCTCCCTGAGTTTGCTCAGACTTATGTCCATTGAGTCGGTGATGCCATCCAACCATCTAGTTCTCTGCCATCCCCTTCTCCTGCCTTCAATCTTTCCCAGCATTAGGGTCTTTTCCAATGAGTTGGCTCTTTGCATCAGGTGGACAAAGTATTAGAGCTTCAGCTTCAGCATTAGTCCTTCCAATGAATATTCAGGGTTGATTTCCTTTAGGACTAACTG
This sequence comes from Neotragus moschatus, assembly GCA_006410615.1. Classification (NCBI taxonomy): domain Eukaryota; kingdom Metazoa; phylum Chordata; class Mammalia; order Artiodactyla; family Bovidae; genus Neotragus; species Neotragus moschatus. The sequence continues at coordinate 9,207,032 of SJYA01002795.1, read as the reverse complement.
GTTTGATCTCTTTGCAGTCCAAGGGACTCTCAAGAGTCTTATCCACCACCACAGTTCAAAAGCATCAGTTGTTCAGCACTCAGCCTTCTTTATGGTCCAACTCTCACTTCTGTTCATGACAACTTGAAAAACCAGAGCTTTGAAGATATGAACGTTTATAGGCAACGTAATGTCTCTGCTTTTTAATACACTGTCTAGGTTGGTCATAGCTTCTCTTCTAAGGAGCAAGCATCTTTTAAATTCATGGCTGCAGACACCGTCTTCAGTGATTTTGGAGCCCCCCAAAATAAAGTTTGTCACTGTTACCATTGTTTCCCCATCTACTTGCCGTGAAGTGATGGGACTGGATGCCATGATGTTAGTTTTCTGAAGACTGAGTTTTAAGTGAGTGTTTTCACTTTCCTCTTTCACCTTCCTCAAGAGGCTCTTTAGTTCCCCTTCACTTTCTGTCATTAAAGTGGTATTATTAGCATGTCTGAGCTTGTTGATATTTCTCCCAGCAATCTTGATTCCAGCTTGTGCTTCATTCAACAGGACATTTCACATGATGTACTCCACATATGAATTAAATGAGTTCTTTAGAGGCTTATGTTATTAATTTCAAACATTTTTTTATTTTCTATATAACATTTAATGATATAAATTTCCCTCTAAGCACTGTTTTAGTTATATCTCATAAATTTCAATATGTTCTATTTTTTCACTTTTTTTCACTCCAAAATAGTTTCTAATTTCCCTTGGTTTAAGTTTTAACTCATTTGTGTCTTTGAATTTAGGGTAAGATTCTTTGAGACAGAATATAGTTAGATAATATTTTATTTTTAAAATCCACTCTGACAATCCTCTGCCTTCTATTGTGGTGCTTAGACAATTTATGATTAATATGATTGTTAATGCAGTTGTGTTTAAATTTACCATATTGATAATTGCTTTCTATTAGTCCAACCTGTCTTTTTCTACTTATTCTTCCTTAATTTAGAGTAATCAGATGATGTATTATGATCTCATTTCATCCCCTTTCTTGGCACATTAACTATTAGTCTGTTTTATTTTAGAGGCTGCTTTAGGGTTTATAGTATGTATTTGTTATTTATCACAGTCTGTCTTCAGTGACATAGTATCATTTTTTCATATGATAAAGAACCTAGCAACCACTTTCATTTTCCCCTCTCCTGGCTTTTTTGCTATTGTCACAATATATTTGACTCCTATATATGTTACATATACATGATACATTCTGTTTTCCCTCCTTCTAGGATTCCAGCACTAGTCCACTTAAACTTTTCCTACAGGAAGGAACATGAAGGTGTTAGTTGCTCAGTCATGTTTGATTCTTTGTGACCCCATGGACTGTCACTTGCCTGACTCCTCTGTCCTTGGGATTCTTCAGGCAGGAATACTGGAATGGGTATCCATTCCTTTGACCCAGGAATTGAACCGGGGTCTCCTGTATTGCAGGCAGATTCTTTACCATCTGAGCCACCAGGAAGCCCTTTCCTACATAACAATGTTTATTTTTTCAGTCTTTTTTATTTTTCTATGTTTCATTTTGAATAGTGCACTTCTTTCTTTTATTTAGTCTCAGTCAGTCAGTCAGTTCAGTTGCTCAGTCGTCTGACTCTTTGCGACCCCATGAATCGCAGCATGCCAGGCCTCCCTGTCCATCACCAACTCCCGGAGTTCACTCAGACTCACATTCATCGAGTCAGTGATGCCATCCAGCCATCTCATCCTCTGTCATCCCCTTCTCCTCCTGCCCTCAATCCTTCCCAGCATCAGTCTTTTCCAATGAGTCAACTCTTCACATGAGGTGGCCAAAGTACTGGAATTTCAGCTTTAGCATCATTCCTTCCAAAGAAATCCCAGGGCTGATCTCCTTCAGAATGGACTGGTTGGATCTCCTTGCAGTCCAAGGGACTCTCAAGAGTCTTCTCCAACCCCACAGTTCAAAAGCATCAATTCTTCAGCACTCAGCCTTCTTCACAGTCCAACTCTCACATCCAGACATGACCACAGGAAAAAACATAGCCTTGACTAAGCTGCTATTAATCACACCCTGTGTATTTTTCATCTCACACATTGTATCTTTCATCTCTAAATATTCATTATGTGCCCTTAATAAAATATCTTAAATGTCTCTCCTTATCATACTCATTTCTTCTTTTACTTTATTGATTGTTTGGGATATATTTATAATAGCTGTCTTAATATCCTTGCACTTAAACTTTATTTGTATGAGGCTAACGTTGCTGCAATATTGAGGCAATACTCTTTAAGCACTCAACATGTCCTGTGTGTTATGAAGCTTCTCTGCTCTGGCTGTTGTGATGTAAATTCTTTTTAGCCTTATTGACCTTTGACAATTTTTGCAAAATTCTGGTGGTTTTAGAGTAGCTTGGATGAATTTCCTCACACAAATGTGCTGATCAATATTGAAATGAAGAATTGAGGGGACCCTTCTTCAGATCTCAAGAGCAGAAGTCTTTCCTTCTGATTTCTTATCTGTGAATTCTGGCTTCCTTGACTTTCTAAAACTCAAAATTTTGTCTTCTTAACTCAAGAGGCTCACTGTGCTGTTTGGGTTCTCCTTCCTTATTGCAGTGTAGTTTGGGAACTCTCCAGGAAGTAACCTCAAGCTGTTGCAGGGAGTCACCTCATTTGTTTTTGTTCACTTTGGGGTTACTCTCTTATGTTGCATGAAATCCATAGTTTCATAGGGTTTTCCTAGTTTATTTGTAACTTTTAAGGCAGAAAAGTAAATTCAGTTCCTGTTACTCCATCCTGGCCATAAATGAAACCTACTTTCACCTTTAAAGGGATTTGCAGTTGTTATAAAATCCTAGGTCGATAATTATTTCCTGACACTTCCATTTTCTTCTGGTGTTCATCATTTTCCTATGCAGTTAGCTGTCAGTCCTATTCTTGCTCCTTTTAAGGTCATATTTTCTTCTCCAGATGCTTTGTTATCATCAGTTGAACCCTGATGTGCTAAGGTGCATTTTTTTTTTGTATTTATTGTGTCTATGATTTGTATCACTTCATGAATCTTGCTTGAATATCTTATGAGTTATTGATGTTATCTTGGTGGTTTATTTCCTCCAGTTATTCTTGACCATTTTCTCTTCAAATATTGCTCTTGTTCCTTACCTTCTCTTTTCCTTTCATTGCATTCAACTATCGCCGTATTAAACTTTTTCACTATCCCTTACATTTCATCCTGTAGTTTCTAAACATTTTTGTCTATTCGCTTCTTTTTTCTAATCATCTACTGTTCTACTTTCCAGTTTACCTGGTCTATTTTTAGTAGTTTCAGTTCGTTACTAAATACTTACTTTTGAGTCCTAAATATTAGTTATTGCATATTGTAAATCTAAAATTTACATTTTTCTTTAAAATACATTTAAATAATTTTGAACTTATAGTTCTTATAAAATAATATTACATGAACTTTAATAAGAAGTTTATAATCCTCATAAAACATTTTAAAGTTCTCTCAGGAGAACCTCATCTTCTATTTCCCTATTTCCATAGCACATGCTAATCATAGTTATTTTAAAACAGATGTCTGATAACTCCAAGTCTATGAGAATGATCCTGTTTAAATCCTTTTTTCCTCCCATTGGTCTTATTTCTATTTTTTTACTTGATTAGTTTTTGTTGTATGACATAAATAATACAGATTCTTTGTGTGATATTTACCAGTATCTTGCCTCACTGGACAGCTTTAAACTTTAATTTTTGTATTTTCAGTATGGTAAGATTACTGAAACCTCAGCTTTTTTCTACTTTCTGCTTGGCCTCAGGGACTAGCTTCACAGAGCTTTGGAATCAGCAAGTATCTCAAGGAGAAAACGGTTGCAGAGTGCCAGAGTGCCAGACAGTCACTGTCAGGGAATTGGGCCATTTATGTGTAGCTACAGAGTAGTTCTAAACTCCATTTTTTTGAGGGGTCATATTAGTCCTGTGAAATAAGAAGAAATTAAGTTCTACCTTCTAGATCTTTTGTCCTTTGTAACCTAGGATTGGTAAATGCTTCAAGGGGAAAATCAGTAAGTGGAATTTTGGGATTACTTTTTTATGGCTGTCCCTTTTCCCCAGGATCATGGTCTTTCAATTCTGACGGCTTCAGGTGCTGTCTGATTATGGCCGTATTTCTAATTGCATTTTATCTGGATTTTGTAGTTCAGTGGGAAATTGATATGCTATATACTACTACGTCTGAGTCCAAAGGGGATATCTTCTTGAAACTCCATGGTACGCTTTGGACTTTAATTTCTTGTCAGTTGAAAAAATGAATGTGATATCATTTTGTAAACTCTTAGGGGCTGGACCTCTATGTGAAGAAAGGTCACTAAACCAATTTCATTTATTTCTATTTGTGTCCACCATCTATTTGAGATTGAATTTTAGGCAACTTAAAGCTATAAGAAAGAAGAGGTGGAAGATATTAGGCAGCTACATCTCTCTTCCATTATTGTACCTAGATTGTCTTCTAAAACTCTTAGCACAATTTGGTCAAATAAACTGATTTATTATTTCTCAGAAGCCTATTTATGATTGCCTAAAAGGCAATTTTTATTTCTTTTTTTCTTTCACAATTTTATAAATATTGCTTCATTGTATTCTGGGATTGAATGATACATTAACAATATTTGGGGACAACTTAATTCCCTTTGTGCCAGCAGCAGCCATAAATATCCCTTTTCATGATGACTAATAACTATAAATGGTTTTATCCCCAAATCAATCATTATGCATTAATATTCCCTGCAACATATGAGCCCTTATGAAAAACAGCTTTGGTTCTTACTTCCTTACCTAGATAAGACTTCTAAGCTGGTGTTTTCTGACCTGGGACTCTTGAATCCATTTGTTGTTGTTCAGTCACTCAGTCATGTCCAACTGTTTGTGAACCCATGAACTGTAGCACACCAGCCTTCCCTATCCTTCACTATCTCCTGGAATTTGCTCAAAATCAAGTCCATTGAGTCAATGAGGCCATCCAACTATCTCATCCTTTGTCAGCTTCTTCTCTACCTGCTCTCAACCTTTGCCAGCGTCAGGGTCTTTTCTAGTGAGGCAGCTCCTCGTATCAGGTGGCCAAAGTATTGGAGCTTCAGCTTCAATATCGGTCCGTCCAATGAATATTCAGGGTTGATTTCCTTAGGACTAACTGGTTTTATCTTTTAGCAGTCCAAAGGACCCTCAAGAGTCTTCTCTAGCATCAGTTCTTCAGTGCTCAGCCTTCTTTATGGTCCGACTCTCACATCCATACATGACTCCTGGAAAAACCATAGCTTTGATTACTTGGACCTTTGCCAGCAAAAGTGACGTCTCTGCTTTTTAATATGCGGTCTAGGTTTGTCATAGCTTTTCTTTCAAGGAGCAAATATCTTTTAATTTCATGTCTGCAGTCACCATCTGCAGTGATTTTGGAGTCCAAGAAAATAAAGCCTGTCACTGTTTCCACTTTTTCCTCATCTGTTTGCCATGAAGTGATGGGACCAGATGCCATGAACTTAGTTTTCTGAATGTTGAGTTTTAGTCCAGCTTTTTTCACTCTCCTCTTTCACCATCATCGAGAGGCTCTTTTAGTTCCTCTTCATATTCTATCATTAGGGTTGTGTCATCTGCATATCTGAGGTTATTGATATTTCTCCCAACAATCTTGATTCCAGCTTGTCCTTCATCCAGCCTCACGTTTTGTATGAGATACTCTGCAGGGTGACAATATACAGCCTTGACATACTCCTTTCCCAATTTGGAACCAGTCCATTGTTTCATGTCCAATTCTAATTCCTGCTTCTTGACCTACATACAGGTTTCTCAAGAGACAGGTAAGGTGGTCTGGTATTCCTATCTCTTTAAGAATTTTCCACAGCTTGTTGTGATCCACAGTCAAAGGCTTTAGCATAGAAAATGAAGAAGTAGATGTTTTTCTGTTATTCCTTTGCTTTCTCTATGATACAATGGATGTTGGCAATTTTATCTCTGCCTTTTATAAATCCAGATCATACACCTGGAGGTTCTTGGTTCATGTACTGTTGAAGCTTAGCTTGGAGAATTTTGAGCATTGCCTTACTAGTATGTGAAATGAGTGTAATTGTGCAGTAGTTTGGACTACCATAGAGATAGTTGAATCCATCAGTTCAGTTCAGCCATTCAGTTGTGTCTGACTCTTTGTGACCCTGTGGACTACAGCACACCAGGCTTCCCTGTCCATTACCAACTCCCAGAGCTTGCTCAAACTCATGTCCATTGAGCTGGTGAGGCCATTCAACCACTGCACCCTCTGTTGTCCCCTTCTTCTCCTGCCTTCAATCTTTCCAAGCATCAGGGTCTTTTCCAATGAGTCCATTCTTTGCATCAGGTGGCCAAAGTGTTGGAGCTTCAGCTTCAACATCAGCCCATCCAATGAATATTCAGGACTGATTTCCTTTAGGATTGACTGGTTGGATCTCCTTGCAGTCCAAGTGACTCTCAAGAATCTTCTCCAACACCACAGCTCAAAAGCATCAATTCTTTGGTGCTCAGCTTTCTTTATAGTCCAACTCTCACATCCATACATGACTACTGGAAAAATCGTAGCTTTGACTATATGGACATTTGTCAGCAAAACAATGTCTCTGCTTTTTAATATGCTCTCTAGGTTGGTCATAGCTTTTCTTCCAAAGAGCAAGTGTCTTTTAACTTCATGGCTATAGTCATCATCTGCAGTGATTTTGGAGCCCAAGAAAATAAAGTCTGTCGCCATTTCCATTGTTTTCCCATCTATTTGCCATGAAGTGTTGGGACCAGATGCCACGGTCTTAGTTTCTTGAATGTTGAGTTTTAAGCCAGCTTTTGCATTCTCCTTGCTCACTTTCATCAAGAGGCTCTTTAGTTCTTCTTCACTTTCTGCCATAAGGGTGGTGTCATCTGCGTATCTGAGGTTATTGATATTTCTCCTGACAATCTTGATTCCAGTTTGAATCCACAGAGGTCTTTAAAAATAGGAATGGATATTTTCACACTATTTCAAAATCTTTAATGGAAAATAATAAATTTTCTTAAGAGGTATCTGAAAGGTAAAGAAACAATTAAGTATCTAGTCCCTTTCCTGAAGTGTATCAATTCAGCTAATGGTGGTCATCTGGGAATGACCTACATATTTGATTGGCAACCATATACCTTTGACTATAAAGAAAGTGTGAAATGCATTAATTGTTATGTTGCTTTGTGCCATAGGAAAGTGTTTCAAAGCTTGCTGTTCACTGAAAAAAATAAAAATAATTAAGAAGTGTTGATCATGTAAAGTTTGGTATCCACAGCTTCTTCCAAGGGGAATGGTCATTTATCTTATTCTGAAATATATCCATTGACAGGTGTTATCCTGAATCCACAGTTATATAAGGAAAATCTCCATTCTTCCCATAATATTGATATTCTAATTGAAATGTTTCACTTGGCTACATGGTTCTTCTTTGGGATTAACAGATTAACTTTGCAATGCTCCTTGGTCTCTGAGGGTAAAAGATGATAATGAAACAGATTTTATTTATTAATTGCTCATCACACCTGCACTGGCATCAAGTAATTCTCTGTGTGAAGCAGTCTCCCTTTGTTTTGGACATGTAGGACATAGGCATTAAACAAAGGTTACCTAGGTCTTAGTTTCAAATTCATTTTGCATTTCTTTATGCCAGAATATCTTGTTTAATATCCATGGTGTTTCTCCATGTTCAAAAGACAGTAAATAGCATGTAAAATAGTGTTTCATATGTATATATTTCCTGTGTTTTCTTAATCTATTTGCCTCCTTCAGAGTTAGAATGATTCCTGGATGGTGCTGTTGTAGTGTCAGATGTTTTGGCCCACAGCAGTGAGGCTTGAAGTACAAAGGGCATAAGCGATCAGGATTCTAGTCTGGACCATTGTTGTGCAAAACTTTCTTTTGGGTTTGATTGCCTATATTGCAAGAGATGAACTGAATTTTCATTTAATGTGTGTATGATAACAGTGGCCCACATTTTTGTTATTTTCCCCACATCTTTTGTTTTGCATACAAAATTATCTCTCCTGAAATTATTCAAAAGAAAAAGAATCTTTGCTCCAAAATCGAGTGATTGAGGTAGGAGTTGCTTAATTATGTCTTATATGCAAATTTGCATAGGCTATAAGACAAATGTCTAATAAAAACTGATATTTGCTCCCTAAGATATTTTGAAAATTTAAGGAATTTTTAATTGCTACAAGTAATTTATTGGATTTTACATTGTCTTATATACATGAGACATGCTTAACCTTAGCTGTTTCCTGTACAGTGATTTTGCTTAATCATCTGGTTATTCCCATCTGTTGATGTCTCTGTTCCTGACTGGAAGCTCCTGGAGGTTAAGCTATACCCTGTGATTTATTGCAAACTTTACTTTCTACACAGTTGAGTAACTCTGAAATTTCTTCCTTTTAGTTTCAGACGATGTTATCTGGTAAGCAAACACATTTTCACTGACACTAGAAATTCTATCAAAAAGATCTAACAAATGAGGTATCATTCAGACACCTGGTTGTTTATGTAAATTGTTTAGCTTTGGACTGAAGTGATCAGACCATTAAAATAAGTCCCTGAAAAAAGCAGTTAAGTAGCACTTATAAATTATGGGAATATCTTTGATTGTCCAACATTTTCTAACAATCATACTGAAATCTCATCAGTTTCAGTTCAGTCACTTAGTTGTGTCTGACTCTTTGCAACCCCATGAATTGCAGCAGGCCAGGCCTCCCTGTCCATCACCAGCTCCCGGAGTTCACTCAGACTCACATTCATCGAGTCAGTGATGCCATCCAGCCATCTCATCCTCGGTCGTCCCCTTCTCCTCCTGCCCGCAATCCCTCAGTTGAAACACTGGCTGGTCCATTTGAATCTCCTGTGAATCTTGAGAACACATCCGTAGATGATGTGTTTATTGTCCCACAGTTATCCCACAGATGATCTTACTGTCCCACATCAGAAGATGATGGCAGTGAGATTAGTCTCTTCCAGGCCAGACAACATATTATCACTAGTCTGATACTGGGACTGTCTTGCTCGGTAATTCATCTATTCAGATAATCATGTCATGTGTGAAAAAAGGCAGCTCTATTTACTCCTTTTCAATCTTATATATATTTTTTCCTTTTACACGAGATAGGATGTACCAACTGAAGGGAAAACATCCAGTTTCTTACCCTAGAGAGTGGTGTTAGCTGTTTTTTTTTTTTTTTTTTTTTTTTTTGTAGATTTTTTTTTTTATCATATTGAGGAAGTTTTTGGTTAACTGAAAGTTTTTATTATGACTGAGTGCTGTACTAGGAAGAATTTCTGCTTTTATTTTCTGGAATAAAACAGGTATAGTTTCTACTGGAAATGTTTAGTGGGATTCACCAATGAACTCATCTGGCCTGGTGCTTTCTTTTTTTGAAGGTTGTTAATTGCTGATTCAATTTCTTTTTTAGATATAGGCCTATCCATAGTATGTATTTCTTTATGCAAGTTTGAAAGGAAGTTGTCCATTTCATCTAAATAATCAAATTTATTGGCATAGATTGGTTCACCATATTTTTTAACTTTTCTTTTACTGTGCATGGATCTGTAGTGATGAGACCTATTTACTTCTGATATTGGTAACAAGTATTTTCTCTCTCTTTTTCTTGGTTAGCCTGACTAAAGTTTTATTAAATTTATTGATTTTTTAGAAAAACCNCTCCCCTCTGGCATCCACCCATTTGTTTTCTGTCTCCTTTCGTTTTGTGTTTTGTTCTTTAAATCCCATGTATAAGTGGGATCACATGGTGTTTGTCGTTCTCTGTCGGACTCGTTTCACTTAGCACAACACTTAGATCCATCCATGTTGTTGCAAATGGCAAGATTTCGTTTCTTTTCACATTGGATTGTTTGGGGGTTTTTCTTGCTATTGAGTTGCATGAATTCTTCATACATTTTGGACATAAATTCCTTCACACATAGATAATATTCAAGTACTTTCTCTCATCGTTAGGTTGTCTGCTGCATTTTGTTGATGGCTTTCTCTGCTGTGCAGCGGCTTTTGAGTCTGGTGTTGTCCCCTTGTTTCCTTTTGCTTTTGTTGCCTTTGCTTTTGGCGTCAGATCAAGAAGTCATCACCAAGGAAAGTGTCAAGGGGCTTACTGCCTCTGTTTTCTTTCAGGAGTTTTATGGTTTCAGGTTTAATATTCAAGTCTTTAATCCATTGGATTACTTTTTGTGTTCAGTGACTATCCAATTTCCCCAACACCATTTATTGAAGGGNTTTTGGCGTCAGATCAAGAAGTCATCACCAAGGAAAGTGTCAAGGGGCTTACTGCCTCTGTTTTCTTTCAGGAGTTTTATGGTTTCAGGTTTAATATTCAAGTCTTTAATCCATTGGATTACTTTTTGTGTTCAGTGACTATCCAATTTCCCCAACACCATTTATTGAAGGGGCTGGCCTTTTCTATTGTATAATCTTGGCTCTTTGTCTACATTTTAAACATTGAGATTAAATAAAAGAATGGGCATCTTTTAATCCAACGGATGTGTCCTTCCACTGGGTAAGGGAATCTTTGGGATCCAAGAGAAAGAATTGTTCTCAACTCACATAGGGTCCTCTTTCGCCATCTCTTGTCCCCATGAGAGTCGTCTGACCCCTCTGCTTGCATTTAATGCAAATCTTTTGTAACTTTGTCTTTTGGCTTTTTGCCTGCCTTAACTAGTTCATCTGCTTTATTACTGTCTTATCCTGGATGGACCCTCACCTCTGTGATGGGGACCTTTTGCCTGCTTAACTTACTCTGTCCTAGACCTAAATTGGAGCTCTATGCAGATAGAGTGCTTTATAAATGGTTTTGATTATGATGGGATGGGAGACCAGAAATGACAGTAACAAGGATAAAGTTGATAAATCCCGCAGCACTTATGTTGGCCACAGTCCCTGTGCTGATAGTTTTTGACAGTAAAATCCACCCTTCTCCAGCTACTGGTTGACTCCATGGGGTACTGGCCAGGCCAGTGTTCAAGTTAACCCTTGGAAGGAACCAAGGCCAATCAGGAGGAGCCGTGTTGGGGGACAATTCCTCACTCTTGAGAGCTTTCTTCAGGAAGGTTGCCCTCTGCTGTAAGCCACTTAAGAGAATTCTCCAGGGAATACAGCGATGACCTCACTTTCAGGGATCAGGGGCACCAACTGTTATGTTTTTATATCCCTGGAGAGAATGAATTGCAAGGATTGATGAACAAGGGCCAGCAGGCTAGGTCCTGTGTGTGGTTAGGAGGAACATATCAGCCCCTGCTTTGGAGAGGGGTAATCTTAGTTGGGCTCCTTGGAGCCTGGATCTCAGTGTGACCATCAATAATGAAATGACCTTCCAGGCTCAGTCCCTGGTGGTGGCATTGGGAACCCACCTGTAATTGGATCACATTTGCAGTGGATTGGCCAAACTCTGAGCAGACTGGCCCTAATTAGGAAGCTGGTAGGTTTGAGAAGGGAACAAATTCCAATCCCAAGCACAAAGAGTTAGGAGAAGACAGGCCTGGGGGCTGCACTGGTGGTGGCTGGGTTACAGACCTGTGGATAGAAGGTGTCATATGAAGTGGGAGCTTAGGGGTAGAGGTTTGTGCAAGGACCCCAGGTGTGGGAGAAGGTAGGCTCACCAAATGGGCGATGGGGTAGGATCAATCCTACACAGGGGAATCAAGCTTTCCCCACTGCCTTCCTGAATTTTTCTTTCTTTTTCTCTCTCACGTTCAATAGGCTGCTTCAGCCTCAGGGCTTTTGCATATGTTGTCTTCTCTGGCTGGAACATCCTTTCTCTAGATCTTTGAGTGCTGGCTCTTTCTGGTCCAATGCAAATGTCACTGCCTCGTGGAGGCTCCCTCTCCCCACCCATCATAACTGGACTCTCTATTCCCTTGTCCTGCATAGCTTTGTACAATATGATCGCAAGTCATTATTCTTCATTCTCTACCTGCTCCCCACTAGAATGCAAGACCTTGAGAATGGGAACTCTAAACGGCATTCACTCTGTGTCTCCCCAGGACCCAGACCCACCCCGGCATCCTCAGCTGAAGAAATGAATGTGCCCTCTTTACACCGGGTTATTTTTCCCAAGACATTGTTTGACACAGCAGGAAAACTGCATATAAGAATCTCAACCCTGTCAGAAAGCAGAAGGATTTGTTTGGGAAAATGAAACAAAATATATTTTTAAGCTGCATAAACATATGATGAATGCTAACAAGGTATTTTCAAAATAAGAAGCACATAGAAACAGCTTATGTTTCTGGTCAAATGAAGTTGCAATCAAATCGTTATCAAAGCAAAAGAAAAAAAAATGAAATCAGAATGAGTCAGAAGATTTTTTGGAAAGATTCAGCAACTTGACTGACGTGAAGAGTTTTCCTCGTTAAATCTTGTTACTTCTGGGGGACACAATTTCTCAGGAGACGCAGCAGGGTGAGGTCCCAGCCCACCAGCACTGTGGAGGAATAAAGAAACATGGCTTGCCATTCACTGCGAACTTGCTCTCAGGCCAAAAGAACTTCCACACAAAGGTTTGTCTTGGAGGCTGTGCTTTCCTGTCCAGATCAGCAGAAACAGCTTACCAGCAGAAATGCTTAATGACTGAGCCCGGACTGGGAGAGTCACGCGGCTGCAGCTTTGTTCCTAAGAAGCCAGCCAATTAGCAGTCCTGGTTATTATTTACATTTCATGCAATATATCACTAAAACTGTGTTGATGATTTATCATTTATATTATGGTATTGTCAGCATAATTTATTCAGATCATGCTGAGATACCTGCAAAATTAAGTAAAAGAAAAAGAAATGGCATTGAATCCAAAGATATTTCTTAGCTGCTGCTTTTCTCTCTCTCAATGAGGATATTTGTTAAGAAAAATCACGGATCGCTTAGCTATTAAATTGTTCCAGGATCATCTGCATTAAAAGTTTACTTGGTATTCTTTTTTGGAGGCTCACTTAGGTTTTCATTTGATTTTCTTCTATATCATTTGCTTTCTGTCTACCATTTCAAAGCAAAACACACATACACACACAAACTAACAAACAAAAGACCAGTTAAATGTAATTGTCTTTATTTTATTTTTTAACTTTTATTTTATATTGGATGATAGCCAAAAAACAATGTTGTGAAAGTTTCAGGTCGATAGCAAAGGGACTCAGCCACACATATACATGTATCCATTCTCCCCTAAACTCCCCTCCCATTCAGGCTGCCACAAAACACTGAGCAGAATTCCCTGTGCTACATACTAGATCCTTGTTAGTCATCCATTTTTAAAATTTAGCCGTGTGTACATGCAATTGTCTTTAAAGTTGTATAGATTAATATGAAAATAGAATCTTCTCTTTTAATTTATATAGTACCCTTATCTTCTGCCTTACATTCTATTTGCCCTACCCTCTGAGAAATAATTTTTGCTTATCAGAATTAGAGATTAAACATTCTGATTATTGAAGCCACAAATCATGTAGGCATTATAGGAAAAATAGTCACCCTGTGAGAGGCAGGGTTTTGGGGGTTCAGAGCCCTGGGTTCTAGTCCTGGCTCTGCCATGCATGTATGTGGCACTGCGAATCTTCTGCTTCCTAAATAGTGAACCTGACATTTCTCAAAGCGTGATTGGTGGATCTCCAGCACCGTGCTCACGGGGTCTGCCCTAGACTGTGGAAGTGGGATGTCTGGGAAGGTATGTAATATTCTGCATCCTTGAATTTGAAAATCAACATCAGGCTAGGAGTCTCCTATGGTCCCTTCCAGCTCCAGTCTTCCTAGAGTTCTAAATACTCTATGTGTTGTATTTTGCATATTCCTGAAACTTTGTTTGAGAAACAAACTTCTGGTGATTGGTTCTTTTTTAAAAAATATGTTTATTGGAGTATAATTGCTTTATAATGTGTTAATTTCTGTGTGTGTGTATATGCACGCTAAATTGCCTCAGTTGTGTTTGACTCTTTGTTATCCTGAGGACTGTAGCCCACCAGGCTACTCTGTTCATGAGATTCTTCAGGCAAGAGTACTGGAGTGGGTTGCCATGCCCTCCTCCAGGGGATCTTCCTATACCAGGGATAGAACCTACATCTCTTGTCTCCTGCATTGGCAAAAGGGTTCTTTACCACTAACATCGTCTGGGAAGCCCAGTTTCTGCTGGACAATGAAATAAATCAGCAATAAGTATACAATGACATGTTGCAGTCCATGTGGGGGTCACAAAGAGTCAGACCTGACTGGGCAACTGAACAACAGCAACAACAGCGAGTATATACGTTATCCTCTCCCTCTTGGACCTTCCTCCCACTCCCCATCCCACCCACCTAGGTCATCACAGAGCACCAAACAGCTCCCTGTGATATACAGCAGGTTCCCACTAGCTATCTATTTTACACACTGTAGTGTATATACATGTCAATTCTAATCTCCCAGGGCACCTCCCTCTCCCCTTCCTACCCTGTCCGCATGTACATTGTCTATGTCTGCATATCTCTATTCCTGCCCTGGAAATAGGTGTATCTGTACCATTTTATATCTGGTGATTGGTTCTTATTTAAAAAGCTGCAGGGGCTTCCCTCGTGGTCCAGTGATTAAGAAAAACACCTTCCAATGCTGCACACGTGGGTTCAATCCCTGGTCTCGGAAGACCTCACATGCCATGGGACCAGTCCACAAGGAACAACTGCTGAGGCCACAAGCCCTAGAGGCCGTGTTCCACGACAAGAGAAACCACTGCAATGAGAAGTCTGTGCATCACAACCAACAGCAGCCCTGCTCTGTGCAACTAGAGAAAGTCTGTATGCAGCAATGAACATCCAGCACAGCCAAAAATAAGTAAATAAATATTTAAAAAAGAAAATAAAAAGCTGCATGGGACCTTGACATTAAGGAGGACTCTGAAATGAATTATTTATGGTATGAATCATTCTTCAAAATATGGGTCCCCAACTTGCCATTGATTAATTTGGAGTTTTCTTCTTGTAAGGGCCCTGTGTGCCTCCAGCACACCTGGCATGTGTGTGTGCAAGAAGAAGGATGAACATCACCAAGCAGGCATTTCAATTTCCTCGTGCTGAGCTGATGATGTGCACTCAGGGCAAATCTGTGGATTACAGAGATGATGTTTGAAACCTCAGGAGTCCCCACATTGTGTCTTTGGACAAGAATATGTGTTTCTTTGAGGCTCCCAAAATGCCAAGTTCACACTAAACCATCTTCCAGGGAAGTTATAGAAGGGCTTCTAGGTCTCAGGGGAAATTGCACTGCGTACAGCTGATGGAAGATTCGTATAGGGACAGCACATTTACCGTTTTATCAGGGATTTCAGGGGTTGTGTGGATGGCATCAGCCTTGGGAGGTGGACCTACTGGCTGTACCATAAACTCCAGGTGGCCTGCAAGCAGAAATTACCCCACCTCTCACCTCTGACTGCCCCATGGGCCCTGCTCTGAGAGCTCTATATTCAAATCCGTTTCTCACCAGCTACTAACTCTCTGCCCTCTGATCAGGCTCAGTCACTTGGCTGTTACCACCAACTGACACCACAAAGCTTGCCAGTTAAATCCATTCTGTCTCTAGCAGTGCTTTGTGGGAATATTTTTCTCTACCCAGAAAAACTCCAAAACATGGTCAGCTGCCATGTTTTGCTTTTCTTTCCTGCTGGTCCATGTTGCAAGGGTTTGGCAAGGGCTTGCCTATTGTCTGAAACCATGGTTTAGGTCATCCCTGTTGTGGCTCACCAATGCTACCTGGTGATGGGTAATTGAAAGGTGGTCAGAATAACTACTAGTAGAAGTCCTGCCTGCATGTAGAGAATACGTTCTTTCCTCTGCTTATCCCACTCTTTCTCCCTCTTCTTTCAGAAGGTACTCCATCCTTTCCCTTGCACTGCCTCCATATGGTACTGGTGATCAGCTCTGATTCTAATGGTCATGCTGCCCATAGGTCCAGGGGTGGGTACCTGACAACTGGAATTTTTTTGTATTTTGGATGCAAGGAGACAGATTTGTTTCTTTCCAGCAGTGGAAATGAGGGAATGTCTGGCAGCTTTGATGCTCACCTTGGTAGAGAGAGGGAGAGAGGAGCAATGGGTGGAGGGAGTAGTGATGGGAGGGTGAGGGTCCTGAATACTCTGGCTCCCAGGGCTCCTGAGATCCAGACCATTGCTGTACTTGTTCCTATGAGATCCCCAGAGCATGCTCTTTAAAAAAAAAAAAAATGTGTGAATGTAAGTGTGTGTGTATTTGGTTGCTCCAGGTCTTAGTTGTGGCTCTTGGGATCTTCAGTCTCCATTCTGGCATAAGACATATTTAGTTGCGGTATGCAAAATCTTAGTTGCGGCATATGAAAATTAGTTCCCTGACCAGGAATTGAACCTGGGCCCTCTGAATTGAGAGCATGGAGTCTTAGCCTCTGGACCAGCAAGAATATCTCTCATCCTCAGAGCATGTTCTTGATAAACAAGTATTCTTAACTTAAACTCTCTTAAATACTGGTTTTTTATGCTTGCAACAAATCCCAGAACTGCAATGAACTTTCTAGTTAGCAAGCTCTCTCTGTCTCTCTCTTTTCTCCAAATCTCCAAAATTTAGTGGAGCCATCTGAATAGAGATGAGCATCTCATGTTGCCAGATAGGAGAGATGTGTCATTTATCCTTTATGTTAAAAAAAAAACGGACAATATAAATGTATAATGCATCTACTTCTGCTTCGTTGACTATGCTACAGTCTTTGACTGTGTGGATCACAACAAACTGCGGAAAATTCTTCAAGATATGGAAATTCCAGACCACCTTACCTGCCTCCTGAGAAACTCATACGCAGGTCAAGAAGTAACAGTAAGAAGTGTACATGGAACAACAGACTGGTTCCGAATTGTGAAAGGAGTGGATCGAGGCTGTAAATTGTCACCCAGTGTATTTAATTTATATGCAGAGTACATCATGCGAAACGCTGGGCTGGATGAAGCTCAGGCTGGAATCAAGACTGCAAGGAGAAATATCAATTGTGTGGTAGTCTGAACATTCTTTGGCATTGCCCTTCTTTGGGATTGGAATGAAAACTGACCTTTTCCAGTCTTGTGGCCACTGCTGAGTTTTCCAAATTTTCTGGCATATTGAGTGCCCTCACTTTCATAGCATCATCTTTGAGGATATCAAATAGCTCACCAGGAATTCCATCACCTCCACTAGCTTTGTTTGTAGTGATGCTTGCTAAGGCCCACTTGACTTCGCACTCCAAAATGTCTGGCTCTGGGTGAGTGATCACACCATTGTGGTTATCTGGGTCATTAATATCTTTTTTTATATAGTTCTGTGTATTCTTGCCACTTCTTAATATCTTCTGCTTATGTTAGGTCCATACCATTTCTGTCCTTTATTGTGTCCATCTTTGCATGAAGTGTTGCCTTGGTATCTCTAATTTTTTTTGAAGAGCTCTCTAGTCTTTCTCATTCTATTGTTTTCCTCTATTTCTTTGCATTGTTCACTTAGGAAGGCTCTCTTATCTCTCCTTGCTATTCTTTGGAACTCTGAATTCAGATAAGTATATCTTTCCTTTTATCCCTTGCCTTTCCCACCTCTTTTTTCTCAGCTTTTGCAAGTTCTCCTAAGACAACCATTTTGCCTTTTTATATTTCTTTTTCTTGGGGAGGGTTTTGATCACCACCTTCTGTACAATGTCATGAACCTCCATCCATAGTTCTTCAGGCACTCTGTCAGATCTAATCCCTTGAATCTGTTTGTCACTTCCANCAGCAGGAAAGCCCCTTTTAACTGGTATGGAGTAATAATTCACTATGGTTTTGATTCGCACATCTCTAATAATTAGTGATTGAACACTAATCCTGTATCTACCTGTTGGCCTGATGAGTGTCTTCTTTGGAAAAATGTCTATTCAGTTCTTCTGCCCATTTTTAATGAGCTTTTGCTATTGACTTATATGAGTTCCTTATATATTTTGGATATTAAGTTCTTATCAGATGATTTACAAATATTTTACCCCATTCAATAGATTTTCATCTTGTTGATCATTTATTTTACTGTGCAAGTTTTTTTTTTTTTTTAACTTAATGTAGTCTCACTAAATTTGCTTCTGTTTCATGTGCTTTTGGTGTCATATCCAATAAAATATTGCCAAGATCAATGTCAAGGAGGCTCCCCATTATGCTTTCTTAGAGGAGTTTTATGTTTCCGACTCTTATGTTTAACTCTTGAATTCATTCATTTGGAATTGATTTTTGTGAGTGGTGTAAGGTCAGGGTTCAACTTCATTCTTCTCCATGTGATTATCCCCAGCACCATTTATTAAAGAAATTATTCTTTTCTCACTAAGTATTCTTCATTCCCTTGTCAACTATTAATTGACTATACATATATGGGGTTCATTTCTAGGCTCCTGATTCTGTTTCTGTGGTCCATGGGCCATTTTTATGCCACAGACATACTGCTTAATTGCTATGGCTTTGTAGTACAGTTTGAAGTGAGGAAATATGATGCCTCCAGTTTTGTTCTTTCTCAGAATGGCTTTGCCTATTTGAGGTATTTTGTGGTTCCATACATATTTTAGGATTTTTTCTATTTTTGTGAAATATGCCTACAGAGTTTTGATAAAGGTTACATTGAATCTATAGGCGGTAGAGACATTTTAACAATATGAATTCTTCTGATCCATGAACATGGGATGTCTTTCTTATTGTTTGTGTCTTCTTAATTTTTCATCAACGTCTTGCAGTTTTTAGTGGATAGAATTTTAGGACCTTGATTAAATTTATTACTAAGCATTTTATTGTTTTCAATGCTATTGTGAATGAGATTATTTCATTTCTTTTTCAGAAGTTTTGTTGTTAGCATATAGAAAGCACAATTGATTTTTTTTTTTTTTTACAATTGATTTCTGTATGTTGGTCTTGTATTCTGTAACTTTACTAGATTTGTTCATTAGTTCTAACTAGTTTTTTGGCAGAGTCTTTGGGACTTTCTAAATAAGATCATATCAGCTGCAAACAAAGACAGTTTTACTTTTTCCTTGCCAGTTTGGATGGTTTTTTCCTTTTTCTTACCTCATTGTTCTGGCAAGGACTTCCAGTACTGTGTGAAATAAGAATGGTGACAATAGATACCCTTGTCTTTTTTCTGATCTTAGAGGAAAAGTTCTCAAGCTTTCACCATTAATTATGGTTTGGCCTTGTCATATCTGGCCTTTATTGTGTTGAGTTATGTTCCTTCTATATCTAGTGTGTTGAATGCTTTTACCCTAAAAAGACATTGTTTGTCAAATGTTTTTTTTTTTTGCATCTATTGAGATAGTCATATTATTTTTATTTCAGTCTATTAATATGGTGCCTACACGTGTGCTAAATCGCTTCAGTCATGATTGACTTTTTGTGAACCTATAGACTGTAGCCCACCAAGCTCCTCTGCCGTGGATTCTTCAGGCAAGAATACCAGCGAGGGTTGCCCTGCCTTCCTCCAGGGGAACTTCCTGACCCTGGGATCAAACTTGCATTTTTATATCTCCTGCGTTGGCAGGTGGGCTCTTTACCACTCGCACCACCTAGGGATTCTGTTAATATGGTGTATCATGTTAATAGGTTTGCATATGTTGAGTCATCTTTTCATCTCATAATTTTCATCTCTTTATACTGCATCCATTAACATACTTTTATAGCTGTGGCCATTTTCAATACCTTTGCCCTTTAACCTCAAATCACTATTTCACAGTGTTAGAATCTTCTGAATTTGGACTCTATGCATTCCTTTCTCAGTGTTATATATTTTCACGTGTTTCCATGTTTCTAAGTAGTGTCCTTTCATTTCAGCTTGAAGAACTACTGTCAGCATTTCTTGTAAGGCGTATTTAGTGGTGATGAATTCCCTCAGCTTTTGTTTATCACAGAAAGTCTTTATCTCACCTTCAGTTCTGAAGGACAGCTTTACTGGGTAAAATTTCTTGGTTGGCAGTTTCAGTCTTTTGGCACTTTGAATATATCATCCCATTCTCTCTTGGCTTCCAAGATCTCTGCTGAGAAATCTACTGATAGCCTTGTGGAGGTTCCATTGTAAGAGAACAATTTTTTCTTCTCACTGTTTTTAAAGTTATTTATCTTTGATTTTGAGCTTCCCTGGTGGCTCAGTTGGTAAACAATCTGCCTGCAATGTGGGAGACCTGGGTTTGATCCCTGGGTTGGGAAGATTCCCCTGGAGGAGGGCATGACAACCCAGTACATTTTTATTATAATGTGTCTAAGAGAAGATCTTTTTGGTTTGAGATTTGGGGGAAAGTTATTAGCTTCATGAACTTGGATGTTTAAATCTTTCCAAAGGTTTATGGCGTTCTCAGCCATTAGTTCTTTAAATAAGATTTTTACTCCTTTCTCCCAAAGAGATACTAGGTTTGAAAAAAATATAAGTAAATTCAAAAGAGTAATATTAGTTTTAAAAAGGTTTCATGTTAACTTCTAGAGTTGGGAAATTGCTCAAACAGTCAATTTGGGGTTACCTGATAAATTTAAAAATATTGGGATTTTTTTTTTAAAGTCTTGATGATGCCAGAAAGAAGAGGTAAGGCCTCAAAGAAGAAATTATCCTACAGCTTAAAAAAATAGAGCTTCTTCTGGAGAATGTATTGTAAGGCCCATGCTGGAGTATTGATCATGGGAACCACATTGATCCTGTCCTTTGATTTATAAGTTGACAAAATTCAGCCTGGGCTGATCTGTAGGTCCCCTTCCCATGAGCTAGGAAGCAGAGGTTCTCCAAGGAAGTGACCTTTGAACTAGACTCTACAGCTCGATTTTATTTCTTTTATTTAAGTGGAATGCTTGATTGATCCTCTGTTTGCAAACATTATGGGTTCCTCAAACAGAGGCCCTTTCTATATTGTTCACTGACATTCATTAAATATTTGGTAAATGAGCTGGCAGGAAAACCATAGGCTCAGAAAAAGCTCAAGTGGACATCATTCTGTTGACTTCTAGTTTGTGACTTTCTGTTTTAATAGACTATATTTTCTCCACTTGTCTGAATTAGCTGATGGCAACCTGGACACAGTCTCACAGGCAGAGCAGTGTGAGACTACACGACTCCTTCAGAGAGGAGTGTAGGGTAGAGAAGAAGCCTGGCGGCTGCTGATGACCTTTAGTAGAGAAACATACAAACTGCTCTCTTGGGAATGTGAAAGAATCACTTCCTGTAGAGATGAAGAGAGATGGGGGGAAGCTTTGCGTCACTATACACCGTAGCCAGCATACAACTAGAATATGGAGAACATGTTGGTTTCTTTGAGCATGAAAGCAAAAATACAAAACTCGCATTATATTACTTCTTTTGAGTTTCACTTTAGGAGACATTTCTCCCTAATAATGTCCTTATTTCCATGTTATAGTGTTCTCCACCCTCTGCTTCTCTGATTCCTTCCTTCCTAAATATGTGCTGAGTGACCTCTAAGTGCCAGGCATTGGAGTTATACCAGTGAATGAGGGAGACAGTGTTGCAGCCTTCAAGGTGCTTTCTTTCTTACAAGACCTATGGGGTTGATGCTTGTGTTCTTGACTGGAACGCATGTTCAGGTGAGGGCTGAAGACAGAGATCCAGGACATACACCTAGTAGGGTAGAGCCAGCATTCTGACCCATAGCGCCCAAGCCTTTATCCTAGCGGGTGGCCTGCCACTGGACCATTCTGGTGCCTGCTAGTTTTTCTAAGCTGCAGCCTGCAATTTATTTACTTACTTTTTTTAGACTGTGAGGCTTGCAGGATATTAGATCCTGGACCAGGTATCAAACCTGCAGGCCCTGCAGTAGAAACGTGGAGTCCTCACTACTGGACTGCTAGGGCAGTCCCACATGCTGACTTTTATGTCCCTTGGAAGCACTTGTTAGCACTGTCCAGTTAGAATCCGAATTGCTACGGGCAGCAGCATGTGTTTTTTGGAGTGGTCAGCACAGTACTGTAGAGCTCTTCAGATGACCTACATTGATTATAACACAGATTATTGGGAAAGAGTTCTCTTTTCTACTTGGCACCAGGCATGACCTTTGATCAAAAAGCAAAATTTGGATCCCAGTTCTGGCCTTTGCACATCAAAGAGAAACAGGGTAAAGGAAACAATTTTGCAATGAGCAGGGCAACCTTTGCTGTGGGCAGGAATCAAGCCAGGCCTGGACTTCTGGGATGAGGAGGGCATGTTCCAGGGCCAGAGAGTAGCTTATTGTGGGACCCCGCGAATCACAGAAACATCTCGCTGGGAGGCAGCAGGAAGAGGGCAGGGACCCGAGGAGCTCAGGGAGAGGGGTGGCTGATCCAGGTTGGTCCCCCCAAAAGATGCTTTTGAGCTAGGCAGTGAAGGAGGGAGAAAGGAGGCTGGCTGTCTAGGCATTAGACACATGGGTAAGCGAGAAGAATGTGGGTGCATGGACCACTGGAGGGATGGTGGGTCCTAGATTGCAGTCATAACACAGGCTTCCCTCCAAATGCCTACAAGGGCACCTGCTTCCCGAAAACACTGAGACCTACGTGCATTCTGGGAAAAAGTTTGGACTTTACTCTGTAGGCCATTCACAGCCACTGGGCATGGGCAGTGACAATGACAGGATCCAAGTTATGTTTCAGAAAGACCATCCTGGGGGCAGGAGAGATGGGATGGCATTGCAGCAATGGATGAGACAGCAGCTGAGGACCTGCAGTGGGGCAGTTCTCAGGAGGACTCATGCAGGGGGTGAGATGGAGACACTTCACAGGTGACCGTCTGTGAGATTCTGGAGCTGCAGGTTTCCTGGCTGCCTGGTGGTTAGCTGAGGTGCACGATCAGGAAAGAGGTTCCCAGATTCCCGAGAGAGGTTTGGGCTAGAGGTGTAATTTTGAGAATTACCAGAGTGTAAGTGTAATTAATTACCTGGAAGCTGTGGGTACAGATGAGATCATCCAAGGAGAATGAAGAGAAGGAGTTTAGTCAAGAGTAGGGATGTAGGTGACGCCCATGTTAAGGACCTGGGAAGAAGGAACTGCCAAAGCAGGCAGAGAAGACGGAGGAAAAGAGGATCATCTCAGAAACCAGGGGGGCAGACATCTTCTAGAAGGAGGAAGAGAGCAAAAACTTGTGATAAAATTCTCATGTTGAATCACTCATTATCAGAGAAATGCCAAACCACAATGAGGTACCATCTCGTGCCAGTCAGAGTGGCTGCGATCCAAAAGTTTACAAACAATAAATGCTGGAGAGGGTGTGGAGAAAAAGGAACCCTCTTACACTGTTGGTGGGAATGCAAACTAGTGCAGCCATGATGGAGAACAGTGTGGAGATTCTTTAAAACACTGGAAATAGAACTGCCTTATGACCCAGCACTCCCACTGCTGGGCATACACACTGAGGAAACCAGAATTGAAAGAGACACATGTACCCCAATGTTCATCGCAGCACTGTTTACAATAGCCAGGACATGGAAACAACCTAGATGTCCATCAGCAGATGAATGGATAAGAAAGCTGTGGTACATATCCATAGTGGACTATTACTCAGCTATTAAAAAGAATGCATTTGAATCAGTTCTAATGAAGGGGATGAAACTGGAGCCGATTATATAGAGTGAAGTAAGTCAGAAAGAAAATCACCAATACAGTATATTAATGCAAACACATGGAATTTAGAAAGATGGTAACAATGACCCTATATGTGAGACAGCGAAAGAGACACAGATTTAAAGAGCAGAATTTTGGACTCTGTGGGAGAAGGCAAGGGTGGGATGACTCGAGAGAATAGCATTGAAACATGTATGTTACCATATGTGAAATAGATCGCCAGTCCAGGTTTGATGCATGAGACAGGGTGCTCAGGGCTGGTGCACTGGGATGACCCTGAAGGATGGGATGGGGAGGAAGGTAGGAGGGGGGTTCAGGATGGGGAGCACATGTACATCCATGGCTGATTCATGTGAATGTATGGCAAAACCCACCACAATATTGTAAAGTAATTAGCCTCCAATTAAAATTAAAAAAAAAATTCTTACGTTAAAGCTTGATCCATTTTAAAGAATATTCCATTGTGCTTTTACTGTATTCATCATTGTAAAACTCATGTATCTTTTAAAATATCCTCTCAGGCTCCCCCAAATTCATGTGCTTGAGCACTATGGGGGTATCCTGAACTGGACTCCTCTTTATTGGAGATTGAGGTCATGTCACTCCATAAAAGACAGCAGTCCCTAAGAAAATGGAATATGCTTGGCTGTGCCCAGGTTCATTGGGAAAAGAAAGACTGGGAGACTGTTGCTGTCTCTCCAAGATGGAATCTACTTTGGGGCACCCCATCCTTTGTGGAAAAAATTAATCCATAAATAGTTTATTAAGGTTGGAAAGGCTGCCAGCGACCCTTTGCAAACAGATACAACATCTTTAAGAGATTGCAAAGGTAAATCTTATTGTCTGGGGAAATGACTTCTGCACAGTTATTTCTTTTATTGCTCTGCGGAATGTGACGGCATTACTCAGTTTAATAAATCCTAGTGTATCTCTCAGTCCATGTAGGTTGATATAAATATCTCCAGTTCCGTCACATTACCACCTTTGTACAGCTATACTGGGCCCTGATGACTGGGGTCTGATAAATGCAAAACCTCATTTGGTTTGTGAGTGATTGAGCGCTAACACTGTTTAGATTTCTTAATATACTTGTATTAGCATGAATAAGTAATGAGCATGCCAGGCTTTTTTGAATATTTGATTGTATCTTTGTAATGGATTTGTGTCTCTCTCTTTGTGCTAATGTCATTGTAACTTTGTTGGTGTCAGAACTCCAAGCCCTGGCAATTGATCTTTATCGCCCCATCTTAAGTCAATCACCCTCTCCTTGCTGAATTGCAGCATGCTTGTACCTTTCTCTCCTGCACAATTCTGCATATTGTCTCTTTGAGAAGAGGGGCTGGTCACCAACCTACCCTCAGGGAATGCCTTTCCTGCTTCACATAGAGCAGGTTTTAGATTTTTCACAAGGGGTCAATGGAGCCAAGGCTTGAAAGTTGACCATGTTGATGTTGTTCTGTTGCCCAGTCATGTCTGACTTTGCGACCCCATGGACTGCAGCACGCCAGGCCTCCCTGTCCCTCACCATCTCCCANCTCCTCTGTCACTTTCATCAAGAGGCTTTTCAGTTCCTCTTCACTTTCTGCCATAAGGGTGGTGTCATCTGCCTATCTGAGGTGTTTGATATTTCTCCCAGCAGTCTTGATTCCAGCTTGTGCTTCTTCCAGCCCAGTGTTTCTCATGATGTACTCTGCATAGAAGTTACGGTCATGCTTAAAGTAAGGTCATGCTTAAAATCTTGCATGCTAGGATTCAGTATTATGTGAACCAAGAACTTTAGACATCTAAGCTGGGTTTAGAAAAGGCAGAGCAGAGGAGATCAAATTGCCAACATTCGTTGGATCACAGAAAAAATTGACCATACCCTCATGTAAAACCACCAAATAGGAGTCATGTCCAGACCTTACCTCCAGAAAAACTCTATCAACCTGTTCATTACTGTGGGGTTGATGGGTCCATCATTGTACAAGCAGCTTCTATAAGCTGGAGGCTCTGAGGCAGAGAGGATTCCTTTTTAAATATAAGAAGGGCCTATAACACTTATTAAAACCTGCTCTTTAAATCAGCACTTTCCTGCCTGAATAGAGCAAACAAAAACATTGTCCTTATATGAAATGGCCAATATTTTATGCATGTGGGAGTCACCTTCTTATGGAAGGTGACATAATTTGTTTGACCTGTTAGCAACCGATATCCCAGGTCAAACACCTAGCAAGCCAGTTCACATATTTCAGACTTGAATCAATTTGCAAGTGTGCCTACCTGGATTACCACTTCCCTGAGTGCCCTCCAAGAATGTCAGTGATACAGCAGTGCCATGCACCCCTGGGGCAGGGAAGTGGCATGGAGATAGCGAACTGAATTTGCAAAGAACCATGAGCACATTTCAAGTACGGAGACCTGCTTGTATTTCCATTGTCCTGCTAAGTCACTTAGTAAAGTGGAAGTGGTGGCTTGAACCAAGTCCATTAGTGCTGATGAGGACATAAAATGTGTTTGGGGTATTCCTATCCTCTAAGACAAAGCAGAAATCCAGGGAGAGATGGTACTTTCATGAAATTGTAACTGCAATGTACTCATTGAATCTCTAATAAACAAGTCACAATTATTATTATAGTGATCATTCTAATAAACCTGGTTTGGACTTCTAATTGCTTTGCTCTACACTAATATTTTTTGGTTTCTAGACTCAGTGCATATGAATTGAATAAACAATATTAGTTTGGCTTTTTATTTTGTTTCTTCTGGAACAATTATCCTTTCTCACCCCAACACTCAGTATCCTCAACCTGACCGTCTCCATTGGCCTCCTTTTATTTTGATAATTCAGGCCTCTGGTTTCACCTCCTGTTAGCCAATGAGACCACAATAATCCACTTCTGTGTCCACACTGCTGACTCCACTTTGCAAAGGCACCAGGGCCAAGTCTAGGGGCAGCCTGATTGCTGGGTCTTAGGCTTTCCTCTCTGTTCTCACTCGCTTGTCTGCCTCATAGTGCTAGTTGCTAGGGATCAGCCTCCCCTGCTTGACACACTCCAGTCTTGACTTTGGGAACCCAATCTCCTTTGCTCCTCTTCCCAGACTGCTGGGATTCCCTAGGACCTACTGCTTTCCTTTTCTCGCCAGTTGCATGTCATTTGTACCACCTCATCTGCGAAATTGAATTGTGTCCTCCACAAATTCACATGTTGAAGTCCCCAATATTTCAGGATGCAAGTGTATATAAAGGACTTTAAAGAGGTAATTAAGTTAAAATGAGGTCATTAGCATGGGTCCTAATCTGACTGCAGTCCTCATAAAGGAAGGAAATCTGGACACATAAAGAGACACCAGGGCTGTGCACACACGGAGGAGAGACCCAGATAAATAAGATGGCCACTTGCAAACTGAAGAGAGAAGCCTCAGGAGAAGCCAAACCTGCTAACACCTAGATCTCGAACTTCCAGATTCCAGAGCTGTGAGAAAATAAATACCTATTGTTAAAGCCGCCCAGTGGATGTATTTTGATATGACAGCTCTGGAAGACTAATACCCTTGTCTTCTGAGCTCTCAGGTTCTGGGAGGCATGTGAACTGCAAGTGTCTCTCTTGGTTCCTGTCCTGAATATCCAGTGAGTTGTTGGGCATCTAGGATGCTGAGCTGAGGGAATTTTTATTCCTTTTGAAGACAGAATTAACCGGAGCATGCTAAAGACTGGAGAAAGAACTAGTAGGAAGAAGGAGATTGAAGCTACAGGGAGGAGGGGGCGTTTAGAGATCTGGAGAAAAGGGTCAGAGAGGGGATGGCGTATAAGGGCAAGAGATTTTGACTGGTAAGGTGGAAAACGCCGTTTTCTTTAGGATGGGAGCTTCTTCTTGGACTGATTCTGTTAGTGATGAGAACATAAAAATGAGTTTGGAAGTTTCCCAAGTCTTCCAATTTACAGCAGAAATCCAGGTAGAGAAGGGACACCTGTACAGAGTATAGGCGACAGGGAGTGGTAGGAAGGATCTTGCTGCCTTTGCTCTTTCCAGGAAGTAAGGTTGGAGTCTTGGGAGACACGGGGGATAGATGTGTGGTCTCTGGGGGACTGCCCATAGCCCCCTCTGGCTGGGAGATGGACACGACTCAGCTGGAAAGAGAGTCAGGATGGTGTTGTATAACATAGATGTGCAGAGGGCATGAGTCAGCTCTGAGAACTTCCAAAATGCTTGTGGCCCAAGGCTGGAATAGGGTGGTGGGTGCCTTGGGTCAAGGAAGAACTAATACCCTTAGTGCAATCGGGGGTCCCAGAGGGAAACTCCAGTCAGAGTAAACCAGCTATCCCTTCCCTGATGAATGAAAGGAATTAATGGGACCCTGACCCCTGGAGGGGCTGAGTCATCGGAGGTCCCAAGGGAGTAAATAAAATGTAGATTGGTCTGGGGGAGGGGCAGAGGTGAACAGTGATGAGTCCTTTGTGAGAAAAGAGGCAAATAAGCTGAATGTCAGAGGAAAAATTATAGGATGACAAAGTTCAAGGAGAAAGATCAAAGCAGGATGAACGGGAACTTTCTGGAGTGGATCAGGAATTCCACAGAAAAACAGCCAGTGATGGGCAATCAACAGGGCAATCCCGCTTCATCTCCTCAAGATTCCAAACAAGGAGGGTGATAAGAAGACCCCGCCGTTAAGAGTCATGTATGTCAATAGACCCCAAATGCTGTTGTCTGGAGCCTGAACGTTGCCTCCCAAAAAAGTGACAGGGGCTGAAATTCATCTCTTATTTCTCCTTCAAACCACACAGTGACTTTTCTAGTAAAATATTCAAGGATCGTTTGAGACCAACAGGAAACTGTACATGCATATTTCATTTTTAAAAAGCATGTAATGGCATGACTCAAGTCCCAAGCTTTGGTGTCGTCATTTCTGCTTGGCTTGGGGTAGGAGTACCTTCCCCTGCTATTTTCATATTTACCATGTAAGTGAATTAGTCACTCTGAACCTTGGTGTCATCCTTTTCTCTTTTTCTCTGTTTCTAAATAGTCTTTTCCTCTGGTGCAGTCAAGGAAAGGCACACACACACACACACACACACCCCACACACACACACACCTCACACCTGACACACATACACATGCACACCACACAGCCAGATGCATTCTGATTTCTTCTGTTTTCCTGAAATCAAGTCTCTCCCACTATATGCCATGTGATGATGGGGAAGAATGTGTTAAAACAAGCTACCATTTGTGTGTATCTCCTTCTCTATGAACCATCAGTAGAGTTGAATGCCTATGGCAAGCCACTTGCTCTGTAGATTTTGTCCTGATTATTAAACACTGGATGTGAAGAGCTAAGCATACAGAAGGAAGAGTTATCCTCTAGTTTATGTAAAGTCAGCAGTGAAAATAAAAATTGTGGCATGTATGTNTTTGTGTGTATCTCCTTCTCTATGAACCATCAGTAGAGTTGAATGCCTATGGCAAGCCACTTGCTCTGTAGATTTTGTCCTGATTATTAAACACTGGATGTGAAGAGCTAAGCATACAGAAGGAAGAGTTATCCTCTAGTTTATGTAAAGTCAGCAGTGAAAATAAAAATTGTGGCATGTATGTAGATGTTTATATCCTTTACCTTATAGTCTTACCGCAGAGCTTTGTCTTCGGCTCCAAAGTTTTTTTTTTCCCCCAGTGATGACAATGGATTATTTCTGTAAGCAAGTGCTCTATCCATTATTAAATTGATTATTCAAATCTCATTTAAAAAAAGAAGCCAGATGGCAATTTTCCATTATTTGTTGCTACTGACAACCACCAACACTAAACTGAAAGATTTTCCTTTTTTCTTTCTTCTACTGGCTAAAGATCCTCTTGCATTTCCACGCAGACCAAATGTAGATCCCATATTGGAAACAAATAGCCAATTACCAAACAAGATTGTCGTTATTGATTATTTTAGAATCATCTTTGCATTGACAGAGCTGTTGTTCTTTTGATGATTCCATAATTAACTTATCTATATTCAGGCAGAATAACTTTGTTCCCTGTAGTCATTCGGATGTGAGCATTATTGTTGTTATTTAGTTGTCATGACAGCAAGAAACATGTTTTTACATGTCCAGCATCCTGGTTATTTTAAGATCCTAATAAGTATGCCTTGCTAATGAATCAGAATAATGGCGATCTTGCAAAATAATGATTTTTAAAATTCTAAGGGAGGCTTAAAATCTAAACGCGAGATAATTGCTTACACTTGTGATAATCATGAAGTATGTTCCTTTCACTATGCTCACTCACTTGCGTGCTCACACACGTGACCCCTTCTTTTTTTCTAGGTGAATGTATTTGCATATTTCTGTTTGGGGGTTAGCATCTTTTGTGGCGATGGGACTTCCACTGAAGTATCTTTCAAAACCAGCATTTGTCAGATCATCTCATGGCTGGGGCCACACTTAGTGTGTTTATACTCTTAGAAACCTACCATGGGAATCTATCTTCAAACTTGAATGGCTAATTTTTAACACTTTTTTTTTGCATGTGTCACTTTACCTCTGTAGGTGTCTTCCGCATGTGTACAAGTTACTTGTTTTAAATAACTGAAACTAAGAAGACTGTGCTCTGATTGAGTGGATTCTTGCAGGTCAACTTGTTGTCCCTCTCATGACTCCAGCTCCATCAAATGTTTTGGGTCTCTTGATCTTGCCAGAAGAACAAACATTCTAGTTACATAAAAGAGACTGGCCTTTGATATGAAATATATGGATGCAAAAGTCCTTGGATGCATCCTCAGGATTAAAACTGTAGCCTTTGTAAGTTCAAGAGGATTTTTGAAGCTTTCCAATTCATAGCCAGCTAATTCCCTAGGTATGGGGAGGAAACCGATAAACATTGGCCAGTAGTGTTAAATCCAAATTCTGGCCAAAAGAATAAGAAAACTCTGCCCCCTTCTGCCTTCATAAAATCGGGATTGTTCTGTCTTTTTGGAGAATGTCTAGTTGTTAGAGGAGGGCCAGGCAGGGAGATGGACTGCCCCGTTTCCTGGTGGCTTCTGGAGAACTCCCAAATAATTTGATAGCTAACAACCAGTTCCATACTGAACGTAAACCATGGGCTTATCTCCCTTCACCCCCCAAAAGTGAAACACCTCTTTAGCATCAAGAACCACTTCCTGGTAGAAATATTGTTTATGTATTGCTCACCAGAAACACATTTTGTTTCTGCATTTCAGAGTCTCAGTTCTGGCAATTGTAAGAAACAGCATCTAAACATATAAATGCTGTAATAGTAAAAATATGCTAGCATACATGTTAAGTTTCTAATCAAACATTGCAAAAATGCATTAATCAGTATTTCATAGTTCATTACAGTCTGACTAATTTTTAAATCCCTCATGTAAATTGATTAAATGTCTTCTGCAGGCAGATAAATGGGCTTTTGTTTTAAGCAACCTTTACTGAGAAAACCATAATTCTCAATGACTCGATTCTTTCACATTTGTGACCAGGCTTGCTCTAGACAATCTAGAATTTTCCTGTTTGCAACTGGACCTAGAAGCCCATTGTAACATACTCTACAGGTTTAAGTATCTTGTGTGTGTCTACTTGGTGCCCAAGCTTGTGCTAAGTGCCAAGACAGGTGAGGGAAGCATGAGGCATGATTTTTTCCCTTCTGGAAAGAGATGACTTGTATATGTGCACAAGTAAAAGCAAAAAATATACACCTTAATCAAGATTGGCTATGGAGCACAGCCTATAAGCTTTCTTTCCTTTCTAAAAATATAAACCAACTCTGGATAGCTTTAAAAAAGAAGACTTTTTGTGACCCTTATGGACTGTAGTGCACCCAGGCTACTCTGTCCATGGGATTCTCCAGGCAAGAATACTGGAATGGGTAGCCATTCCTTTCTTCAGGGGGTCTTCCTGACCCAGGGATCAAACCCAGGTCTCCTGCATTGCAGGCAGATTTTTTTTTTACCATCTGAGAAACCAGAGAAACCCCCCAAAGAAGCAGGGTTATTGGCAGGATTTTGGAGGCTTTTTCAAGCTAAAGCATAGAGAGGGAAGGAACCAGAGAGTCAAAACTCTCAGCATTTTGTTTCTCTCTTTGACCTGTTTCCCTGAGTGCCAGCCTATCCACAAGGCTGGCAAATCCTCCCACTGAGTTCTGAGCTTGCCTTCCCAGTGGAAAAAAGTTTTCCCCATCAGTTCCAGTTAGAAACTCCCCATAAATGACTCTGATTGGTTCAGTTAACTCATTTGGACCAATCCCCTGTGGNTGCCAGCCTATCCACAAGGCTGGCAAATCCTCCCACTGAGTTCTGAGCTTGCCTTCCCAGTGGAAAAAAGTTTTCCCCATCAGTTCCAGTTAGAAACTCCCCATAAATGACTCTGATTGGTTCAGTTAACTCATTTGGACCAATCCCCTGTGGTCTCTAGAAGGATTCTGACTGGTTCAGCCGAATTACTTGGACCAATCACTGAGGTTGCCCAGAGACTGTGCTTGGTTTATCTAGGTCTTTTTCCCACAACCTCAGGCAAAGAGGCAGGTACAGTTAATGAATCTAGGTATCCTGCCAACTTCCTGGCCCAGGGAGGGAGCAGTGGGAGACGGACGTGCAACTTGAACAGGAGGACTTGGTCTTATGACTATGAAGGGATCTTTAGGGCAGACAGCGGTGGCAACAATGAAGAGTGAACAGAGGTGGTCTAAGCATATCCATTTTGGAGTCGGAGAAAGAGCTGTCCGAGGAAGATAGCGTCCTGGGGACATTAAGAGATACAGGACACAGGACTGTGTGAGACCAAGTATAGCTGGACTTGAAAGTCTTTCAGAGAGCTCGTCCTTGAGTAGCCAGAAAATAAAATATGGGCTCTTCCAGAGCAGAGGAACAGAAAGCTGGTCTAGGATAATTGGAAGGGTGGGGGCTAAGAGACCCATTTTGCTGGAGGCTGATGCTGAGACCTCCTAATGACATAAACAGAGATCGGTCCAAGTGTGGCAGGAAGTTGGCAGTCAGAGGGTGATGTGTATATGGCAATCCCAGTCTCCCAGTTTATCTCTCCCCCCACCTTTTTCCAGGTAACCATAAAACTGTTTCATACATCTTAACTCCATTTCTGTTTTGTTAATAAACTCCTTTGTAGAGTTTTTCTAGATTCCACATGTAAGGAATATCGTACAATATTGGTCCTTCTCTGTTTGACTGTCTTCACTCAGAATGACAACCTCTAGGTCCGTTCATATTGTTGCAAGTGACATTATTTCATTCTTTTTTATGGCTGAATAATAATAATATTCCATTGTATATATGTATCACATTTTCTACACATTACTGGATATAAAATAGATAATTAATGAGACCTACTGTATAGCACAGGGAACTCCACTTAATACTCTATAATGACCTATATGGACAAAGAATCTGAAAAAGAATAGCTATGTGTGTATGCATGAGTGTGCTGTGCAGCAGAAACTAGCCCAACACTGTAAATCAACTTTACTCCAAGAAGAAATTTTTAAAATGTCACACGACAATTATTTCTCAATAAAACTGATAACATATAATAATGAAAAAACGGAAACAGAGGATGGGTCCAGTGGCCTCCTCCCAGGAAGAGATAGCAGAGCTGGGTAGAAGACAGGATGGTGGGGATTGAATTTGAGACCTTTGAAGAATGGGGTGCTTCAGCAAGAGATTTGATGTCGTGGGATATAATAATAAATCGTAGCTGTAGTGAGAGCTCACATATATTGAGGATTTTCACGTTCCAGACACTGTTCTAAATGTTTACATGCATGAACTTNGAAGAATGGGGTGCTTCAGCAAGAGATTTGATGTCGTGGGATATAATAATAAATCGTAGCTGTAGTGAGAGCTCACATATATTGAGGATTTTCACGTTCCAGACACTGTTCTAAATGTTTACATGCATGAACTCGTTTCTTCAACCCTATCAGGAAGATGGGGCTTCCCAGGTGGTGCTCGTGGTAAAGAACCCTGTTGCCAAAGCAGGAGACATAAGAGAGGTGGGTTCAGTCTCTGGGTTGGGAAGATCCCCTGGAGGAGGGCATGGCAACCCACCCCAGGATTCTTGCCTGGAGCATCGCATGGTCAGAGGAGCCTGGGGCTACAGTTGATAGACTCACAAAGAGTAGACACACTGCAGTGACTCAGAACGCACACACGCATCAGGTGGGTAGTATTAGTGCCTCCATTTTGCAGATTATGAAGTGGGGTATGGAGGAGCTAAGTGGCCTGCCTGCAAGCACATGGGCACAAGGATTGGGGCTGGCTGTGAGTCCAGCAATCTGGCCCAGAGTTGACTAAGAGTGGGTTCAGTTGTTGCTAGGTTGAGCTTCAGGTGATATTGGCCGACCCCCCTCATCATGCTCCGGTCAACAGGGAGAGGCTGGAAGAAGTCGAGGAGAGATGGAAGAATGGATGAGAAGAATGAACACAATCTGGGACTCGGTGGGACCGAGACAGGAAGAGTCCAAAAGGATTTTAAGTCTCAAACTTGGAGAACTGAGAAAGGGATCCTAATTCATCAAGGCTGACTGCCTCCTCCCAAAGATGGGCTTGATTTGAGTGAAATCTTTGTTACAGTCTTGCTTTTTAAGAAAAGAGACAAAGAGATGATGCCCAATGTAGAGCTTGGCTCCCCAGGTCAGTGGGTTAAATACTCTAAGATGGTATCATATCATAGATGTTTTGGGATAATATTTTTATTTTAATGTATTTCACAGGACTTGTAACTAGCACATGAAAATCATGAATTTGATGAAGTTCATTTCTTAGGATGAGAATAGTTTTTTTTTAGGTTAGGCAAATTTTTAAAAGTAAGTTTTAGAACAGATGGCATGCAGATATGACAAAAGTTGCCAAGACGGAGTGAAAATAATAGTTTGGGGCCAAGGTCAGATTCCTGCTGTCCGGGCCCCAGAGAGCAGGTCCCATCTTGCCTCTGTGTATAACCAGAGTCTCACCTCACTCGCACACTTCCTTTTCTTTATGGCAGCTATGGCTGACTCCTCACCATTTCTACACACCCCAAAGAATGCCCCTATATTCACTATTTCGTTCTTGCTTTCCTGCCATCTGCACTGCCTCTGGACTCATTTCATCTTATCAGAATCCTACCTTTCATTTCGGTATCCTCTGGCGTTATGCCCAAACTAGCAAACTGCAGATGCCTACCAGGGCCATTCAGCTAATGTAAACTGAGTGAAGCAGCTGGACCACTTGAAGACTACAGGGTGTGGCAAGGATTCTGGGGAACTTGAGAGAGGGTGCCTCACAAAGGGCAGCCAACTGTGGTCTCTAAAAGGACAGGCTCTCCAGAGAGAATGCAAACTCAGGCTAGATTTGTTTCTCAAGCTATTTTCTGTCTACTATGTGTTGTGGGACGTGCACGAAGTGTTAAGACAGCTGACAGAGGAGGTGCATTTGCTTGGCTGGAGGGGTGAGCACATGCTCCGCAGAGCTGTGCAACCTGTGGACATGGGCACCCAGGCTGTGGAATCAAAACTCAGGCAAAGCTCTGTCACCTCCTCCGTGAAGCCTTTCTTGATTGCTATTCTCTCCTTCCGCACTGGGGCTGACATCTTTCATTTCTGTGGGCAACCAGGTCCCTAGTGAAGAGGACCCTTGGGGATAACAGCATCTGAGAGAGTAGGAGAGATCTCCAGGGCACTTTACCACCCTCTACCTCACATGCTGAGACAAAGGGAATCTACCAGCGTGGATGTCAAGAAAGGATCAGGAGAATCAAGCCTCACAGTCCTGAAAAAACCCTCTGTTCAGGGCCTTCCCTGATAACTCAGTTGGTAAAGAATCTGCCTGCAATATGGGAGACTTGCATTGGGAAGATCCCCTGGAGAAGGGACAGGAAAGGCTACCCACTGCATTATTCTTACCTGGAGAAGGCCGTGGTGTCACAAAGAGTCGGATATGGCTGAGTGACTTCCACTTTCACTTTCAAGGCAAAACCCGCCACAGAACCCTGCAAGGTGACTCTGACCTACCTGTGGAACACCCCTCCCAGCTGCCCAGGCTGGAGTTTCCTGACTCTCCCCCTGCACTAGCCCCCTGTGATAACCTGTGAAAGTAGCTGGTAACTCCTCCTGTGCCTGTCATTCTGGTCTGGGGCTGCTCCCACTGGCCTACCACGTCCCTGGAATGCAACCATCCTAGGCAGGTGCTGGAGATGAAGATCTCAGAGCCCTGGAGCCCAGGAACTTGCAGCCTGGTGGCGGGAGCAGGGCTCCACACAGTGTGGACAATGAAGGGAGTTGTAATAGATGCTGTTCCCAGTGCCAGGCATCCCAGGGGAGAGCAACAGACAAGAAAGGGGAAAACAAGGGTGGAAAAGGGAGGAGAGGGAGGTCTTTCTGGAAGAAGATTTCTGATCCAGGCTTTCCAGTGGGTAGGACTGTCCTCTGAGAGAGATCTGGGGAGAGAAACACCCAGGGGCTCAGTGACCCCAGGCTTACATTCCAGACCAAACTATAAAATGCAATTGAAATGTATGTATGAAATTGAAAGTCTGAACAGTGTCAGATATTCTCTTTAACATATTATCCTTAATAAGGCACCTTTTTTTTTTTTTTTTTTCAGCTGACAGTCTGGCAGCAGATGGTCTCTGAAGGGCCTCAAAGATCTTAAATGGTTCTGCTAGTCGGATAAAAAAGCCAGTTAAAGAAAGGCAGGGCAAACTGATTCTTAAACTGACTGATTTAGTGCCTGAGTTTTCACTCCTTTTGGCTAACATTATTGAAGTTCTGATGGATTTTTTTTTTTTCTTTTCTTTTCATTCATCATGAGGCTCAAGTAACTGGTGGGGTTGGAAGAGGCAGCCTTAAGTGACTTTTGTTCTTATCTGGATTGACTGATGTGATGGTTACCAGCAGCACCAACCATCTCTGCAAGGGGCAAGGGGAAGGGATCATTTTCCTTTGAACAAATCACAGGGTCTCCTGGAGCTGGAATCTGCTCACAAATGACCTCTGATTTTTTGTTTATTTTATTTTTATTTCTATTTCAGATCTATGCGGAGAACAGAGTGTCCTAGGTTCACTTTTTTCTGCTTCAACTTTTCTGTCCGATCTCTCCCTTGCCAAATTCTGAGTCTATGGAAAAATTGACCCAATCCTTTGTGTGTCATTAATAAAATTATGATTTAAGTTTTGTCCCCAAGGATGTTATGATGGAGAAACCACAGACACACAGCTAAGCCCTTTCATCCTTTTGTCTGAAAGATATGGCTTTCATCGGAGTAATTAGCTCATCATCTTTATCTGATGAAGGATCAACAATGCAAAGGTGAGGCTTTTGTTTTTAATGATGTTGTGAATTTGTTTACCTGGATTCTTCCTCAGCAAGCCATGAGTCAGCCCTGGAAAGCGTGCCTTCCACATCTAAAATATTAATAAATCTCAGGTGCCAAGTTGCTCTCTCTGCGTGTCTAACATTTCCCTTATCCTGCCATCTAAGGGAAGCTTTCATGCCATGCTTTAGTGCCAAGAGCATCTTCCGGCCTAAATGGTAACCTCAGCAGAAAGGATGCCTCTCAGGTTGGGTTTAGCGTCTTGACAAATCAATAGCTCCAAACCTGCCAGCCCTCCCTCTCACTTGGCTCAGTACTCAGCTTCAACCCCACGGAGGCCATCCTCATTCCTGTGCTTCTCCGTGGGTTGATTTAATAAAGGAGGCTCTCAATTAATTAGCTCCAGGGACTTACATCCAGATGTGGTTGTATCAAGCCCACATTCGTGTTCGAAGGCGAGAATCAAACACGTGTGGGTATGGAGTGGCGATGGGGAAGGCGGAGTGAAGAGGCCAGATTCTGTCTCTCTGGGGCAGGGGAGGAAGTGCAGACTGGAGGAGGGTCTGGGGCACAGGTCTAAGAGCACAGAGGATGGAGTGATGCTGGGAGGTGCTGCTGGCCAGAGGACAAAGTGCCCCAGCCTTCTTAGGAGGAAACAAAAGCCTTGTCACCTTCTCCAACCGTGGCGGCCTTCTTTTGTGGGGATGTTGGAACTGCCTAAAGGATTGACGTCTTTTCTGGGAGGTTGTGATCAAGTACAGTGGGGGTACTTTTGCACTCTGTGCTAAAGCAACACACAGCAGTGGTCCCCGCACAGGTGCATTTTGGGCTACAGAGCATTTGTTGATCTGGCCCATTCAGCCTCCTTTTTGCAGGGGGTGGGGAGCGGCAGTTAGTGATACTTCATTTTTCTATTAGAAAAGGTCCTTTCCAAGACTTCCCTGATAGTCCAGTGGTTAAGAATCCGCCTTGCCACGCAGGGGACATAGATTAGATCTTTGGTCAGGGAGCTAAGATCCCATACACTGTGGAGCAACTAAGCTCATGAGCCACAACTAGAGAGCCCTCACTCCAATTCGAGAGTCTGTGCGCTGCAACGAAAGGTCCCACAGGGTGCCAAGAAGATCCTGCGTACTGCAACTAAGACCAGACACAGCCAAAGAAAGAAAGAAATTAAAGCAAACAACCCGTGTATACCTGTGGCGGATTCATGTTGATGTGTGGCAAAACCAATACAATATTGTAAAGTGATTAACCTCCAATTAAAATAAATAAATTTATGTTTAAAAAAATAAAGCAAACAGCCACAATAAAAAACCAAAAGGACCTTTTACCCTGCCTTGTGGGGGAACAGCCTTAGGAAGACTGTCAAACA
Organism: Neotragus moschatus; assembly: GCA_006410615.1. Classification (NCBI taxonomy): domain Eukaryota; kingdom Metazoa; phylum Chordata; class Mammalia; order Artiodactyla; family Bovidae; genus Neotragus; species Neotragus moschatus. The sequence continues at coordinate 9,168,775 of SJYA01002795.1, read as the reverse complement.
AAGTGCCCTACCATCCCACCCTGGCCAGGAGTGACCATGGGGCCTCATCTTGGTCAATCACAATCTCTACTGGGATTTCAGTCTTGTACAGGGTTACACAATAACAGAAACACAACACAAACTTTGATTCCAGAGGCTGTGTTCAGGCAGGAGCATGGATTAACCCCCACAACTAAGTCTCAGATTTGCCTTGGTTCTGCCATTTGCTGAGTCTGGTTTCACAGCTTTGCTGTTTGATTCTGGAGTCTGGAGCTGCCCCATAGTATTCAAGANTACACAATAACAGAAACACAACACAAACTTTGATTCCAGAGGCTGTGTTCAGGCAGGAGCATGGATTAACCCCCACAACTAAGTCTCAGATTTGCCTTGGTTCTGCCATTTGCTGAGTCTGGTTTCCACAGCTTTCCTGTTTGATTCTGGAGTCTGGAGCTGCCCCATAGTATTCAAGATATTTTTCTTCTGTTTAAGACTAGATTCTAGTTGCTTACAACCAGTCCTAACTCATACACATGATTTAAAGGTCCGTAGCAGGACTTCCTGAAATACGACTTTTTACTGGGGAGGGTTGATGTTACTAACCCATCACACAACAAACGCTTCTTATGATGGAAGACAACTGGTTAGAGGGAATGGAAAATGTATGTTAAGTTGTGACAGAGACCGTTTTGCTGATAATAGATATTACAGTGGTAAAGTGGTATCTGATTTCTTATTATGTGGTGTTTTGTACCAAGGACATGATATGAGTGATGTTTTAACACTGACAAAACCTTATGTGGTTGGTGTGGGAAGTATCATCCTACTTTACAGATGAGAAAATTGAGACCCAGATGGAAAGTAATTTGACTAAGGTCACCATAAAGATGGTGGAACTGGTACTTGAACCAGAGTTGCCTCTCTCTAAGGCTCTGGATCTCTGCTATTTCTTTTGCATTGATTCTTAAGTCCATCTCTGTGTCTAATTCAGTGGTTCTCAGAAGAGCCGTGATTCTGCTCCCCCATGGGATGTTTTTTCATATCTATAGACATGTTTGTTCATGTCTGTAAACATACCTATAGACACGTTCACATCTATAGACATCTATAGACATGTTCATATCTGTAGACATCTATAGACATGTTCATAACTATAGACAGGTGGTTCTCACACCAGGATAGGAGGCTGCTCCTGGCATCTAGTGGGTGGAGACCAAGGAAGCTCAGAGCATCCTACAACCCACAGTACAGCCCCTGTCGATCAAGATTTTCTAGCCCCCAAGTATCAATAATGTTAAGCGTGAGACAGCCTTTCTCTGCACAATTTGAACTGAGAATTTGAACCTACGATGCACAGGCCAGAAACCAAGGCAGCTTGAACCCAAGAGGGAAAGATTCCATCTTGTCCATCTTTCCATTACCTCTTTCTTCTTCCTTCTGTTTGGAGAAGGACAAACCGTTTCCTCCTCCCTTCTTCCGCCCCTTCCCTTTAGCCGTTAGCCACTCTAGAAATGTTTTTGCTGGCTTGGAGTCATCCAGCCTCTGCTCGTTAATAATTTCCCTTGGCATCTGCTGCCGCCTTCCTGTTAATGGCTCAGATGAGACCGAGGCCCACTGCAAACAGGACTCCATCGTGTCAGGTGCCTGTTCGTCCAAGGGGTTAACACCATTTTCTGTTGCTCAGAAAGTGGCCTAACTAAGTGAAAGGGAGCTAAGTGCTTGACTAAAGGAGGCTAAAGGCACTGAAGGAGCTGTTATGATCTATCGGATAAATAAATATGCTTTTCCGAAATTGTCTACAGCTTTATTTATAGAAGGGGCCCAAATGGCTTGGAAGGAATCTGCTTAAGAAGCTCTTAGCTCTTCTGGCAATTCTCACAGAGTTGAATGAAACACTTTAGGGTTGTTTTCTATGCCTTAATGATGCTGTGAGGAAAGCCAAGATGTCCCCACCCACAGAGGGTGCGTGAGAAGGAAGCCTTGTCTCTTCCTGGGGAATGAAGAGCAAGAAGGCCCCACGTTCTACCCAACCTGTGACATCTTCTCACTCCCAGGCCACAGCAGGTGTGCTGTGGGAAAGGTGGGCACCTGGTACCCACAAAAATCTGCCCTCCATCTCCTGGGAGGGAACACACTGCCTATAGGCCAATAGTATGGCCACCAGTATTCCAATACTTTGGCCACCTGATGCAAAGAACTGACTCACTGGAAATGACCCTGATGTTGGAAAAGACTAAGGGCAGGAGAAGGGGATGACAGAGGATGAGATGGTTAGATGGCATCACCGACTCAATGAACATGAGTTTGAACAATCTGGAAGTGGTGGTAGACAGGGAAGCCTGGCATGCTGCAGTCCATGGGGTGGCAAAGAGCTGATTATGACTTAGTGACTGAACAACAACAAGATTCTAGCTGGCCAACTTGTACTTACAACCGCTATTGGACTGGCTGCTAACCCTAGGAGATTTCACACAAATCACCCTCATTTCTGGCTTTCATTTTTTTAAAAAAATAAAGGAATATTTGGCAGCCCTGGTCCAATGCAGCAACAGCTGCCCACTTGTGTCCTCCTACTGAAAATGTTCTCACACAATTCCCTGCACAAAACTCCTTGAGTGATGGATGCAAGAATCCAAGCTTGTAGTCCCTGTCCTGAAGAGCAGGATATGATCTGGTCATCATTTGGGAGTAGTTAGGGGCTTCAGGTGGCACTAGTGGTAACGAATCCACCTGCCAATGCAGGAGACATAAGAGATGAGGGTTTGATCCCTGGGTCAGGAAGATCCCGTGGAGGAGGGCATGGCAACCCACTCCAGTATTCTTGCTTGGAGAATCCCATGGACAAGGAGCCTGCGGGCTACAGTCCACAGGGTTGAAAAGAGTCTGACATGACTGAAGCGACTTAGCATGCATGCCCAAGGAATGAAGCCGCAAAAAGAAACGGATGGGGGAAGGAGATGTTGTTGGAAATGACAAGGTCATCAGGAAGGGGAGGGAGCTGGCGCTTGAGGCTGTGTCCACAAGGATAGGAGGAAAGGAAGGAGGGCTCTTGGTGGAAATGGTGGGGCCAGGAAGGGCCATGAGGATGAAGGTGAGAAGGCAGGAGTGAGCTTGGACTGCACAGGGAGAGAAGGACAGGCTGATCTGAGGGTTCATTTGGGAAAGGAAGAGGATTGTGGCTGGGAGCTGTCTCCTGTGTGATTTTGTGGGGACCAGATTGGAGCAGGAAGGTTGGGCGCAGGAAGTACCATCTGTCCTGCCAGACTTCTTCAGACAGTCATCTCCTCCCATCTTCTCTTCACATCCCTACCCAAGATTCATCTTCTGCTTGGGAGCCCACAGCTCTGAACTCCGGTGCACCTGAGTGTCAGCAGGCTGGCAGAGGAGACTAATGACTCACACCAAACGACTAAGGAGAGCACTTGCTTGGTCTCAAGGCACTGAAGCCCTGGTGGCCTCAGTGTGGGTCATTTTGGACCAAGGCCTCAGCCCTATAACCTGGGTCTCCCAGGCCTCTGATTCCTACTCTTCAGGGTGGCCTTCTTTCTCTCCTTGGGCTGAGAAAAGACATAAGGTCCAGAGTCTCCTGCTGCTTGAAGCATTGCTCCAAAGCCAAGGGTTCCTGGAGAAGAGATTTCTGTCTGGTGGCTTTACCCAGGAATGGCCAATGGAAAATCTGAGTAAAAGACAACCAGGATGTCCCCACTGACTCAATTACAATCCCAGTTTTAATGTGCCGTATGGAAACATGTATCAATTTAAAGTTGAGTTACTTTTTGTGTGTAGGCATCACTCTGTTAGCTTAGGAATTAAGCACCACTTCGTGTAGTCTTGTGGGATCTCCCATGGAGAGTGAGACCCTTCGGGTACTAGGAGTTCAAGGGCAGCACGGATATGTTCTTTTTCCCATGTCTTCTTTTTTTATGTCCTCCTTAATCCTTTTAAAAAATTGAAGCATATTTGCTGTATAATATATAAGTTAAAGGCATACAATATAGTGATTCACATTTTAAGGGTTACAATCCACTTATAGCTATTGTGAAATACTGCCTGTATTCCGTGTGTTGTACAGTAATAGCCTTGTACTTTCTTTCATACCTAATAGTTTGTACCTCTTACTCCCTTACCCCTCTATTGCCTCTCTCATTTCCCTCTCCTCACTGGTAACCACTAGTTTGTTCCCTGTGTTTGAGAGTCTGCTTATTCTCTGTTATATTCATTCATGTGTTGTATTTTTTAGATTGTACGTAAAAGTGGTATCGCACAGTATTTGACTTTCTCTGTAGGATTTACACTACTTAGCATAATGCCCTCCAAGTCCATATATGTTTGCTACAAATGGCAAAATCTCATTCATCTTTTTGGCTGAGTAATATTCCATTATATATATATATATTCCATTATATGTATATATGTTATATATATGTATATATAACACATCTTCTTTATCCATTTATCTTTGTAGACACTTAGGTTGCTTCCATGTGTTGGCAATTGTAAATTATGCTGCTATAAACATGGGAGCAACTGTACCCTTTTCAAAGTCGTATATTTATTTTTTTCATATATACACCCAGGAGTGGAATTTCGGTATTTCATACAGTAATTCCATTTTTAGTTTTGTCAGAAATCTCCATAATTGTCTCCACAGTGGCTGCCCCAATTTACATTCCCACCAACAGTGATCGAGGATTCCCTTTTCTCCTTATCCTCACCAACATTTGTTATTTATAGACACTTTGATGATAGCCATTCTGGCAGGTGTGAGGTGATGTCTCATTGTGGTTTTGATTTGCATTTTTCTGATGATTAGTGATGTTGGGCATCTTTTCATGTGCCTGTTGGTCATCTACATTTCCTCTGGGAAATGTCTATTCAATTCTTTTGCCCATTTTTCAATCAAATTTTTTCTTTCTTTCTTTCTTTTGTTTTGATGTTAAGCTGTATGAGCTGTTTATATATGCTGGATATTAATCCCTTATTGGTCATATCATTGCAAATAATTTCTCCTATTCAGTTTGTCTTCTTGCCATTATAAATGATTTAAGTCTTTCTTTCTTTTCTTCTTCTTCCTTTTTAAATCAGCCAAACCACATGTGTGAGTCTTCATGGAAACAGTCATTTTCTTGGCGAACTTTATATGTATAAAATTATGATAGTGTGGGAATCCAGGGGAGGGCACTAGGAATGGATATGGAGAGGCAGAAGGGGAACATTTTTCCTCTGATGGTTTGTGCCACAGAACAGATCTTGAAGTGACAAAAAAGACCTTACATGTACTGGGATGGGTTGGTAAGAGTCAAAAGGAGGCCCTCCAACTTTCAACACTGTTCATGACAGTAGAAAAACTCAGAGCCCCAGAACCTGCCAGGCCACAGAGATGTACTCAGTCCATTTGACATGTGAACAGGTTGGGCACAGAGTCTCCTGTTGGAGGCTATGAGGAATATAGGCATGATTTCAGGACTCTTTTTGACTGAGGGCAAACAAATTTTATGTTCCAAGATTTGAACAGATTAAAAACATTAAAAAAATATTCCGCTTCTGCTTCTATTGTATTTTTACTTTATTGCTGGTGCTTTCTCCTTTGACTTGCTAACGGGAATGTATTTTTTTTTCCTTGGTACTGCCATTACCTCTTCCTGCTACTTTCCAGGTCACTAATTTTTCTGCTTAGAGTTCATTCTGTTTAGACCGATATGCTGTCTCTTTTAATGAGGTTATTTCTGGGTTATTAGCCTTCCTGTTATATGATACCTTATGTGGAGGCCTTAATTGATGTAAATCAAACACAGCTTGCAGAAAAAAATCAAAGTCATCCTTCAGATATTTGGTGGGTCTTGGGGCATCTCAGGAGTTCAGTATTTAAAGCTACTTTTTTGAGATGAGGTTCCATGTAGCTAATAACACAAATAAATCCTTTCTTATTCGTAAATTAGCAGGTTCAGAGAAGTGGAAATTGAAGGAGAGCATTGGCATTTTGGTTTGCTGAATAAGCTTTAGACAGAAATTAGACTGAAAAGTATTGAGTGGGAGGGTTTTATTGTACAGTTCAATAACCTTGCCAACATATTTTTATTAAGGCATTCTTACATAAACCATTAAGCTTTAGGTTAATTTTTACAGATATTTTCTGGCTGTACTTAACGAAGAGGAGTAGAATGAAGCACAAGGAAGAATTTCCTCTAGAACTCTCAGGTCTCTCTGCGTAGCTGTGTGCGGGAGGGATTTCTGGGGCTCTTTGGTTGTCAGAGGGGCCTGTTGTTATGTTCACATTAGCAAGAGGAGGTTGCTATTTTCTCATTTTTGCTCCTGGACATTAGCTCTGTCATGGGAGATTCTGACGTGCAGGCATATTATTTTTATCTCGAAAGAAAGAAAAATATGGTTTGCTCTCTTTTTTTCCTTAAGGTCTTGTTCATTCATTATGTTCCCTGCCTGTCTCAGAGAGAAATTGCTCTCTGCCTGGAAAGGTGTGGCCAGTGCAAGACTCTTCAGAGGGCCGGGGTATTTCCCAGTGGAAGTAGGCTTGGGTGGGGGACGGGGAAGGTAGAGGTAGGGGTAGCCCCAGAGGCCACACCCACTCAGGGACGTCTTGGTGCAGCAGAAGGTGTGGGAGGGTCGGGATCAGAGCCCCTGGCTTTAAAGACAGCTCTGTTGCTTAATAACCACGTGGCACTAGAGAATGTTGTTGTAGTTATTTAGTTGCTATGTCCTGTATGACTCTTGTGCCACCCCATGGACTATAGACCAACAGGTTCCTCTGTCTATGGGATTTCCCAGGCAAGAATACTTGAANGTTTCTGGCAGAGGAAGATGCCAGTCACCTAAGGAGTCTAGAAATCCTGAGAAGGCATTTCTCAGCCCTGGACCCTCCGTCTCCCCAGCCCCAAAGCTAGTTTGGCTACAAGGATGTCAAGGTCGGGGGGGCCCAGGCTCTGGATTCTGGCAGGGTCTCTAGCTTACTCCCCCATCCTCCCTTAGACTCTCTTCCCCACTGTTTCATTCTATTTAAACTATTATTGTGTCTTCGGTCCTATTGTTGGACAGAAAGCGCTTTTTTACTGACCTGAAGTAGATTTCATTTCTGTGCTTAGTTGCTGTCTCCATTCAATAGACTCCTGGCTGTGGGCAGGTATCTGAGTGCAGACTCTATATTTCAGTAAATAATCAATTGCCATTGTCAGCCAGGCACCGTGCTTGGCTCTCGGGAGGTGGAGGCAGATCTGACCCCCTTGTAAGAGAATGGCCGGCTCGTAATTACTGAAATATGGCCATTGCTTATTGCAGAGGGTTGACTCGATATTCCGAGGCTTAATATTAGCCACAATGATGCATAACAGTGAGACAGAATTACAGTTATGAATGCGAATGCTTCCCTTCTGCATTCTCACGCATCACCCATCTCTATTATGCGTAACGCAAAAGACGGGATGCTCAACATTCTGGGTTTACAATTTGTTCTTTTTTGCTGACCCCAACTAATTTTTTCTGGATTTCCAAAGCCATGCTTCTCCACCTTCTCATGGCCACCCAGGTTCCCTGAGAGGTAAGCTTTGCTTTGGTAACTTTAGACTTTTCAAGCTTTGGGGGCAATGATATTAGGCATGGATTCTACAACGAGCAAAGGCCCTGGGACATGTTGCAATCACAGGGCAAGAAACCAGGACAAGATAATTTACCACTATGATTTCCAAAATCTTTGCCGTTTTTAGTCCCTGAGTGAGGCTTGAATATTGTGTCAGTCTCTATTGGGGTGGGAGGTGTTGTATGAGGACTAAAACTAAGTTTCTTATATTGTCTGTGCTCCCCTAGATCCAAGGAGGTTTTGGGCATTATGTACGTGGTTGTGCTGGTGATTTTGTAAATAAACTGTGAAAGTGTACACACACAGATGTATCCACCAAGTGGACTTTAGGGATCCCAGAGAATGGGAAAGGCGTCTTTGGAGTGAGACCTTTAAACTGGAGCCTGAGGCTTAAAGGTGGGCTGAGCAATGATAAAGTGAGAAAATATTTTATGCCAAAGAAACAGCATGCATGGAAACCCTGAGGCAGGATAGGGTGGAAGATACCCAGGACCACACAGGAGCCCAGTGGAGACAAGAGAGAGAAAGGGGACTGATACTGGTTGCAACTGTGAACCTGGACTGGAATGCAGACTGGGTGGCCGTATTAAGTTTTGTTTCTTTATGAACAAGCAACGTACAAGAAGGGCATCCCCGGTGGCTCAGTGGTCAAGAATCTCCCTACAGTGCAGGAGACATCTATCCTTGGATTGGGAAATGGCAACCCATTCCAATATTCTTGCCTGGGAAATTCCATGGACAGAGAAGCCTGTTGGGCTACAGTCCATGGGGTTGTGGAGTTGGACACAACCTAGTGCCAAAATAGCAAAACAGCTCATGAAAGATGTATTTTGAAAATGTATTCAGTAGTGTGTAAGTCATTCAGCAATACGAAAAATACTACAACCTGCACCAAAGAGATGTGTTCAACGTCTTTGTGTCTGCAGATCCTCTCTCCAACCTTCACCTGACCTGTGCCCTAAAGGCTGACCCCTCTGTGCCTCCTTCTGGCTTCCTGTTGGATTCAAAGATTGGAGCAAACAATGCACGAGGGCAGGTTTATCCCCTGGCTCCCACCCTATAGCCAGGTTCTTCCTGAATTCAGGTTCCTGGAACTGCTCCCCTGCCCTTATTGCTTTAGCCCACCTGGTGGGGAAAACCCTGAGAACCTTGTGGTCTCCCAGCACCCTATCCTTACCTTTGTAAACAGTTCCTCAGTTTACCCCATTGACTGTGTCTACTGTCTCTTGCTGGTACATCATCAGGAAATGAAGGGATCATTGTTATGTGTGTCTTTCCTCATTAAATCTGCTTCTTGTCTCTCAAGAGTAAGCTCTGTACTTGGTACAAAATGCTCATTCCCCCGCTGGGTTTATGCTCTCCATCCACTATGTACAGCAGCCACACAGTCAGCACTCTGCCCCCATCCATTTGCCCTTTCCATTTCAGTGCAGTCTTGAGATCAATTTCCAGTTTCCAGAAATGGCAGTCTCTGTTTTGCCTGAGACTTTCTCTGGCCATCAGTGTCCATCTTGTCCCCATTGTGACTGGCTAGATGTCCTGGAAATTAACACCTCATCCCAGAAACCCCTCAAAAAAGATAGATAGGAATTGGTGTATCACTACATCAGCTCCTTTACCTGGTGAGATATGCTGGGACACAGAGTTTTTCTGCAGAATTTATCTCCCATGGTGGTAACTGGCTTAATACTGCATGCTTATTGGTAGGAAAGATGTGACCAACCTAGACAGCATATTAAAAAGCAGAGACATTACTTTGTCAACAAAGGTCCATCTAGTCAAGGCTATGGTTTTTCCAGTGGTCATGTATGAATGTGAAAGTTGGACTATAAAGAAAGCTGAGCACTGAAGAATCGATGCTTTTGAACTGTGGTGTTGGACAAGACTCTTGAGAGTCCCTTGGACTGCAAGGAGATCCAACCAGTCCATCCTAAAGGAGATCAGTCCTGGGTGTTCATTGAAAGAACTGATGTTGAAGCTGAAATTCCAATACTTTAGCCACCTGATGCGAAGAGCTGACTCATCTGAAAAGATCTTGATGCTGGGAAAGATTGAGGACAGGAGGAGAAGGGGATGACAGAAAATGAGATGATTGGATGGCATCACCAACTCAATGGAGATGAGTTTGGGTGGACTCCAGGAGTTGATGATGGACAGGGAGGCCTGCAGTTCAGGGGGTCACAAAGAGTTGAACACAACTGAGTGACTGAACTGAACTGAACTGATTGGCTGCCCTCTTTTCCCTCTGACTTCCCTTCTTTCCTACTGGTGTTTGCTAGGATCAACTCCCAATAAATTAGCTGCACTTACACTATTACTCACTCTCCCAAATAGGATAATATGTATGTGTCTCTATGTAAACTTGTAGAGGCTTACTTTTAGGCTTCATGAAATTGATATCATACTGGCTGAAATTTTCTGTATCTTGTTTCTGCTTTACATAGTGTTTGCTAGATTCATCTATAATGGTATCAATATGTATTGTCACCCTGCTTATTTAACTTATTTGAAGAATACATCATGTGAAATGTTGGACTGGAAGAAGCACAAGCTGGCATCAAGATTGCCAGGAGAAATATCAATAACCAGATGTGCAGATGACACCACACTTAGGGCAGAAAGTGAAGAGGATCTAAAGAGCCTCTTGATGAAAATGAAAGAGGAGCATGAAAAAGCTGGCTTAAAACTCAACATTCGAAAAATGAAAATCACAGCATCTAGTCCCATCACTTCATGGAAAATAGATGGGAAAACAATGGAAACAGTGAGAGACTTTATTTTCTTGGGCTTCAAAATCATTACAGATGATGACTGCAGCCATGAAATTAAAAGACACTTGCTCCTTGGAAGGAAACTATGACAAACCTAGACAGAATATTAAAAAACAGAGACATTACTTTGCCAACAAGGGTCTGTCTAGTCAAAGCTATGGTTTTTCCAGTAGTAGTATATGGATGTGAGAGTTGGACTATAAGGAAAGCTGAGCACCAAAGAATTGATGCTTTTAAACTGTGGTGCTGGAGAAGATTCTTGAGAGTCCCTTGGACTGCAAGGAGATCTAACCAGTCCATCCTAAAGGAAATCAATCCTGAATATTCATTGGAAGGACTGATGCTGAAGCTAAAACTCCAATACTTTGGCCACCTGATGTGAAGAGCTGACTCACTTGAAAAGACCCTGATTCTGAGAAAGATTGAAGGTGGGAGGAGAAGGGGACAACAGAAGATAAGATGGTTGGATGGCATCACCAACTCGATGGACATACGTTTGAGCAAACTCTGGGAGTTGGTGATGGACAGGGAAGCCTGGCGTGCTGCAGTCCATGGGGTTGCAAAGAGTTGGATTTTCATGAGCAACTGAACTGAACTGAACTGATAATGGTATCAGTTTCTGTAATTCATTCATTTTTCCCTTAAAAAAAAACTTTGTGAAGTATAGTTGATTTACAATGTGTTAGTTTTAAGTGCAGAGCAAATTTATTTAGTTATGTGTGTATATATATATATATATATTCTTTTTCATTATGGTTTATTACAGTATATATTGAGTATATGAGGTTTATACTGAGTATATCCTTGTGCTATACAGTAGGGCCTTCTTGTTCATTCATCCAAAATATATATAACAGTTGGCATCTGCTAATCTCAAACTCCCAATCTTTCCCTCCTCCACCAGCCACAAAAAAGAATGAAATAATGCCATTTTCAGGAATCTGAATGGACCTAGAGATTGATATTGAGTGAAGTAAGAGAAAGACAAATATCATATGCTATCTTATATATGTGAAATCTAAAATGAGGGTACAAATAAACTTATCTACAAAACAGAGATAGAGTTATAGATGTAGAAGACAAACTTATTGTTATCAGAGTTTAAGGGGGGAGATACACATTGGAAGACTGACTTATACTCACTGCTATATACAAAATAGATAACTAGTAAGGACCTACTGTTTAGCACAGGGAACTTTTCTGAAAACTCTGTAATGGTTTGTATGGGAAAAGAATCCAAAAAAGAGTGAATATATGGTAACTGATTCACTTTGCTGTATACTTGAAACTAACACAAACAGTGTAAGTCAACTATACTTGAATAAAAAAGTTTTTTAAAAATAACATATTCCAGATAATTTTTTGACTGCTGCTGCTGCTAAGTCGCTTCAGTTGTGTCCAATTCCATGTGACCCCATAGACGGCAGCCCACCAGGCTCCCCTGTCCCTGGGGTTCTCCAGGAAAGAAATCTGGAGTGGGTTGCCATTTCCTTCTCCAATGCATGAAAGTGAAAAGTGAAAATGAAGTCGTCGTGTCTGACTCTTCATGACCCCTTGGATATCAGCCTACCAGGCTCCTCCATCCATGGGATTTTCCAGGCAAGAGTACCAGAGTGGGTCACCATTGCCTTCTCCAGATATGTTGCAAATATCTTCTTCCAATTTGTGGCTTATCTCCTCATGCTTTTATGGTAGCTTTAAATAAGCAGAAGCATTATGAGGTCTTAAAGGTGGAAGAAATGATGTGATGTGATTGTGCTTTTAAAAGTTTCCTTGGTAATCAAATGAATAGAATAGGACATGGTTCAGACAAGTGAAAAGAGGAAAGCCCATTGGTGATCACTGGTATAGAAAATCAGGAGGAAAAGTGGCTGGTTTAAAACTACAGAGAATTCAGTGATAACAGGGAGAAATAATTACATCCAAGAGATAATTTGGAGATGAGTTTATGAAGCTTAATGGCAGTGGAAAAAAAGTAGGTGTTTACAATGACTACTTAGATTCCACATGTAAGTGTTATCATGTAGCATTTGCCTTAATATTTCTGATCTACTCCTATTTGTATGACGATCTCTAGGTCCATTCATATAGCTGCAAATGGCATTATTTCATTCCTGTTAATGGCTGCATAGTATTTCACTGTGTATATGTACCACAACGTCTTTATCCATTCATCGGTTGGTAGACATTTTGGTTACTTCTATGTCTTGGCTATAGTGCTGTTGAGAACATAGGGGTGCATGTCTCTTTTCAAATTATAGTTTTGCCTAAATATATGTCAAAGAGTGGGATTGCTGGGTCAAAGGAGGGGGTGATGGATTGGGATTTTGGGATTAGCAGATGCAAATATTATTAAGGGCTTCCCTGATAGCTCTGTTGGTAAAGAATCTGCCTGCAATGCAGGAGATCCCGGTTTGATTCGTGGGTCAGGAAGATCTACTGGAGAAGGGGTAGGTTACCCACTCCAGTATTCTTGGGCTTCCCTTGTGCCTCAGCTGGTAAAGACTCCACCTGCAATGTGGGAGACCTGGGTTCTATCCCTGTGTTGGGAAGATTCCCTGGAGAAGGGCAAGGGTACCCACTCCAGTATTCTGGCCTGGAGAATTACATTGACTGTATAGTGCATGCAGTTGCAAAAAGTCAGACACGACTGAGTGACTTTCACTCACACAATATTTTTAAGGAATAAACAACAAGTTCCTATTGTAGAGAATGGACATTATGTTCAATATCCTATAATGTAAAAAAAATGAATATATATATATATATAAACTAAATCACTTTGCTATATAGCAGAAACTAATACATTGTAAATCAACCATACTTCAATTAAAAGTACATTACATAAATTTAAAAAACATTTGCTTAAAATTAGGTTCCAATCAATGCAGGAGACCCAGGTTCAATCCCTGTTGAACAACATTATAAAGCAACTTTACCTGGTTGACATTTATAGAACACTGCCATCCAACAATAGAGTACACTTTTTTAAAAGTGTACATTGGATGTTATCAATATAAACACATTCTGGATCACAAAAATAAACTCAATAAATGTAGAAGGATTCAGATCATATAGAATATATGTTATCTAACAACAGTGAAAGAAAATTAGAAATAAATAACAGATAAAGATATTAAAATCCTCAAATATTTGGAAAATAAATAAATAACACATTTCTAAATGACCTGTTTATCAAAAAATAAATAAAAATTGAAATTTGAAAGTATTTTGAACTGGATGAAATGAAAACACAATATACTAATATTTATGGGCTGCTGATCAAAGCAGCATTTAGAGGGAAATGCATAGCACCAAATATCTATATTAGAAAATAAGGTCTTAAACAAATGGCCTCAGGTTCCAACTTAAGAAACTAGAAAAAGGTGAGGAAATGTCAGTAAGCAGAATAAATGAAACAATATAGATCAGACTAGAAATCAGTGAGCTAGAAAACAGAAAAAAAAAAATTGAAACCAAAACAAAGTTATTTGAGAAATTTAATAAAATCAGTAAATATTTAGATTTTTAAAATCTGAACAAATAGAGTAAAGGTAATAATTACCAATATCAGTACTGAGAGTGTGATTTCTATAGGTATCAAGAGGATAATGGGCAATATTATAAATTACTTTATGAAACCAAATTAGCCAACTTAACTGGCAAAATTCCATAAAAGACACCAACTACTAAGGATTTCTCAAGAAGAATTAGATAACCTATAGCCTTATATCTATGGTAAAGAATCTGCCTGCAATGCAGGAGATCTGAGTTCAATCCCTGGGCTGGGAAGAAACTCTGAAGAAGAGAATGGCTACCCATTCCAATATTCTCACCTGGAGAATTCCATAGACAGAGGAATCTAGTGGGCTACAGTCCATGAGGTTTCATACAGTCGGACACAACTGAGCAATTAACCTTTTCATTTTCCAGGAAAATTCCCAGCCATCCAGTTTCATCAGTCAGTTCTGCCAAGCACTTGAAGAAGAAATAATACCAAGTCTACAAAACTCCTGCAGAAAGTGGAAGAGACAAGAATATCTCACATCTCATTCTATAGACCAGAACAATCCTGATACTAAAAATCAGATAAAGACAGAATTAAAAAGTCTGATATTCATCATGCAAAGATTCTTTAACTTTTTTTTAGTAAATCAAATTCAACAAGTAAAAACAGTCTTATCATGAGAAGAGAGTTGGGAGATAGCTGGGGATGGGGAGAGGTGAAAGAGGAATTTTCATAGTGGGAGACTTAATTGTATCTAAATACTTAGTAGGAAGGAATCAGCATCCACAGAGCAATTATGGATCACATAATTTTTCTAGATCAAAGTTTCTCAACTATGGTTATGCATTTAAATTGCCTTAAGTACTTTGAAAAAATGCTGATGCCTTAGCCACTATCTTTATCCTCCAAACCTTCCTTCTGGAAAGAGGTTGGTAGATATTAAAAAAAAAAAAAGAATAAAATTTCACAAAGTGATTTAATGTGCAGTCATGATTAAGAACCATTTCCTAGAAGATGGGGACTGTGTTCCCAAGCATAGATCAAACAGTTGGTCTTAGGTCTGAGGAAAGCCGCTCACTCTCATAGGGAGAAAGGAAGGAAGATAGAGTTGCAGGTAAATTTGAGAGTTTGATGGGAAAGCATTAAGGTAGATCCTCTTGATTTATATGAAATTNCTAGAAGATGGGGACTGTGTTCCCAAGCATAGATCAAACAGTTGGTCTTAGGTCTGAGGAAAGCCGCTCACTCTCATAGGGAGAAAGGAAGGAAGATAGAGTTGCAGGTAAATTTGAGAGTTTGATGGGAAAGCATTAAGGTAGATCCTCTTGATTTATATGAAATTTGACACAAAGTGACTCTATAACTCTAGACCCACCAACTAAAGATTGTCAGACGAGGAGAATGAGGAAGAATGAGAGTGAAGGGCTTACGCATGGTTACACAGTGGTTGAGTTGGAACAAGATCCCCTGGATCTGGAGACACCATGACATCCCCATGTTTAAAGGGACCCCAACCATATCAGTGAAGCAGCTGTGTTTGGGATAAGTTTGGGAAAGAGGCAGTTAAGCGTATGATTTGTCAGTCTCTGGAATGTTCTCCTTTAGTAAACTTGTATGTGTCAGATCTTAATTTATTTCAAAGTAGCAAGGATTGATGAAGGCTAAATATCAATAACCTCAGATATGCAGATGACACCACCCTTATGGCGGAAAGTGAAGAGGAACTAAAGAGCCTCTTGATGAAAGTGAAAGAGGAGAGTGAAAAAGTGGCTTAAAGCTCAACATTCAGAAAACTAAGATCATGGCATCTGGTCCCATCACTTCATGGAAAATAGATAGGGAAACAGTGGAAACAGTGTCAGACTTTATTTTTGGGGACTCCAAAATCACTGCAGATGGTGATTGCAGCCATGAAATTAAAAGACGCTTACTCCTTGGAAGAAAAGTTATGACCAACCTAGATAGCATATTCAAAAGTAGAGACGTTACTTTGCCAACAAAGGTCCGTCTAGTCAAGGCTATGGTTTTTCCTGTGGTCATGTATGGATGTGAGAGTTGGACTGTGAAGAAGGCTGAGCACTGAAGAATCGATGCTTTTGAACTGTGGTGTTGGAGAAGACTCTTGAGAGTCCCTTGGACTGCAAGGAGATCCAACCAGTCCATCCTAAAGGAGATCAGTCCTGGGTGTTCATTGGAAGGACTGATGCTGAAGCTGAAACTCCAATACTTTGGCCACCTCATGCAAAGAGTTGACTCATTGGAAAAGACTGATGCTGGGAGGGATTGGGGTCAGGAGGAGAAGGGGATGACCGAGGATGAGATGGCTGGATGGCATCACTGACTCGATGGACATGAGTCTGAGTGAACTCTGGGAGTTGGTGATGGAGAGGGAGGCCTGGAGTGCTGTGATTCATGGGGTCGCAAAGAGTCGGACACGACTGAGTGACTGAACTGAACTGAACTGAAACCAGCACCCTCACTATTAATGGCTCTGTCAATTCTTGGCCCATGTCTATAGGACAGGAAACTTTACACAAGAAGCATAAAGCAGGATGAAGGAGTTATTTTTATCCTGATAAAAATTTACTTCACCAGGAGTATAAAAATTACATGATTCTTATATAATTATTTACTTCCTATCCAGTCTTGGACAAACATATATCAAGTAAAAACCCATGAAAACAACATCATGTTCTCCTTTCAGAAATGAACAGGTCAGGCAGATAACAGCAGTAGAGAAAATTTTAAAATACTACTAACAAGGTTGATCCTATATCCAAACATAACTTACATTTACTTGTAACTGCATGCCTGTATCAAACAAATAGATACACTTTTCAAATATCCATGGTATAATGAAAATTAAACACAACTTATGGCTTTAAGAAGATCTAAAGAAGAGGAAATAAGCCAAATTTTGAAACCAATACATAGTGAAAGTAGAAAAAAGGCAAAAAATAAATCTAATTGTAACATAAAAATTTTTTCCTAAATATTGTGTGCTAAATAGGAAATCAAAGTTGAACTTTTTTTGGTATGTTTTCATTCCCAAGCATGTTTGTGTACATGTGTGTCTCATGTGTCATATGTGTTATACAATATACATGGCATACACACTTTAACAATGAGCTCATACAGTGTGCATGTATAATTGTCAGTTTCCTTTTTTAATTCACTTTATATATCAGAATATTTTTCCACATTAGGACATAAATATCTAGTTCATTTCTAGAAGTCTACTGAGCTAGCAGAAATATATAAAGCTATATCATAGTGAATTAAAAAAAATCATTGAAAAAGCAAGTTCAAAGTCAACTCTCTACTAATAGAGTCCTAGTACTCTCTACTAATAGAGTCCTAGTACTTAGTTGGCATACAGTAGTTCTTTTGAGCAAGCACCTGGGTATTGCAAAGCTGAACTTGTACATCATTTATAAACAGTGTTGAAAATAAATGATCGAGTCATTGAATGAAAAAGACTAGAAAATGAAAAATAAAAGACAATTGTAATGGATGCAAAAATGGTTACAAATTCCTCCTGTTCTGGCATCCAAACTCTTAAGCAGTGCTTCCACACTGATTCGAATCTTGGCTATGGGACCTGCTTTAGCCAGTGGGACATGGAAAAGAAGCCATGGGCAGAGATTCGAATGCACATTTGGCCTCACTCTCTTGCTGTGACCACCATGGGAGGAAGCCAGGGCTGGGCTGCTGCGTGATGAAAGCCATGTGGCCCAGTCACCCTCATCATCCTGGCCAACAGCCTGCCAGAGGCCAGAAGTCTCACCAAGTGCATCTAAGAACATCCAGCCATGAGCCTACTCACCAGCTGACCACAGATGCACAAGCGAGCCTAGTCGTGATTATTTGAGCCAGCCTGAACCAAAGGCACCACCCAACCAACTCACAGAAGCATGAGTTAAACGTGATTGTTTTTAAGCCACCAAATTTTAGAGTGGCTTGTTATGCAGCAAAAGCTGTGGCCTAAAGGTTAAGAAAAAGAGGCAGTTGTTACACAAAGTCACAAGTTGTGTCATTGCCCTTCCATCACCCTTGTCAATGAAATAAATTACTAGGCAGATGGTCTTTAATGGCATGTATGGGGCTGTGGGATTCCAAGGTGCCTGGACTCAAGCTGAGAGCAGGGGACACCCCATAGCCCCAGCTCTGCTTAGAAGTATTTTTAAAAAATTTTTTTATGACTTCATTTTTTAAATTTTACTTTATTTTACTTTACAATACTGTACTGGTTTTGCCATACATCAACATGAATCCTCAGGGGTAGGATTCACCCTGCTGGCTTCCATGTTGGTTTTCCACATGAGCCACTTCATCTGAAACCAGAAGAAACAATACAGGGGTGGTCAGAGGCCTTACAACCCTCACTGGCTACTGGGGGCTCTGCTCTCAAAGCCAAGGGTAAGAGGATACAGGCCAGATAACAGAAGCAGCCTGTGTGATGGGGAGTTGGGGTGAACCAAGAGTCAGCCACAGACCTCAAGGCCGAGCGGCGCACAGCAGGTCTTCAGCACGTGTGTGGATGAAGGTGTACGGAGTGTAAAGATCACATGCACAGAGGTGTGGTGATGCTCTGCGCCTGGGATTATTCTGAGGATGATTCTCTGAGCTCCTCCAGGTCTAGAGCAAACATGTGCAGATGGGCCCAGAATCATTTGCAGATGGGTGTGCCGAGCTGGCTGGTTTCATCTCAGCTCATCTGAATGGAAGTCAAGGATTTCTGCAGGAACCTGTTNTGATGAAAGCCATGTGGCCCAGTCACCCTCATCATCCTGGCCAACAGCCTGCCAGAGGCCAGAAGTCTCACCAAGGGCATCTAAGAACATCCAGCCATGAGCCTACTCACCAGCTGACCACAGATGCACAAGCGAGCCTAGTCGTGATTATTTGAGCCAGCCTGAACCAAAGGCACCACCCAACCAACTCACAGAAGCATGAGTTAAACGTGATTGTTTTTAAGCCACCAAATTTTAGAGTGGCTTGTTATGCAGCAAAAGCTGTGGCCTAAAGGTTAAGAAAAAGAGGCAGTTGTTACACAAAGTCACAAGTTGTGTCATTGCCCTTCCATCACCCTTGTCAATGAAATAAATTACTAGGCAGATGGTCTTTAATGGCATGTATGGGGCTGTGGGATTCCAAGGTGCCTGGACTCAAGCTGAGAGCAGGGGACACCCCATAGCCCCAGCTCTGCTTAGAAGTATTTTTAAAAAATTTTTTTATGACTTCATTTTTTAAATTTTACTTTATTTTACTTTACAATACTGTACTGGTTTTGCCATACATCAACATGAATCCTCAGGGGTAGGATTCACCCTGCTGGCTTCCATGTTGGTTTTCCACATGAGCCACTTCATCTGAAACCAGAAGAAACAATACAGGGGTGGTCAGAGGCCTTACAACCCTCACTGGCTACTGGGGGCTCTGCTCTCAAAGCCAAGGGTAAGAGGATACAGGCCAGATAACAGAAGCAGCCTGTGTGATGGGGAGTTGGGGTGAACCAAGAGTCAGCCACAGACCTCAAGGCCGAGCGGCGCACAGCAGGTCTTCAGCACGTGTGTGGATGAAGGTGTACGGAGTGTAAAGATCACATGCACAGAGGTGTGGTGATGCTCTGCGCCTGGGATTATTCTGAGGATGATTCTCTGAGCTCCTCCAGGTCTAGAGCAAACATGTGCAGATGGGCCCAGAATCATTTGCAGATGGGTGTGCCGAGCTGGCTGGTTTCATCTCAGCTCATCTGAATGGAAGTCAAGGATTTCTGCAGGAACCTGTTTTTCCACAGGTGCTCCCGCAGCCTTGTAAACAAGATGGAAGGGACAAGCTACATCTGTCTGTTTGCAGGGTTTTTTTTTAAGCCCTTAAGGGCGAACAAGATGGTATAGAGGAACCACATCTGTTGCAGTGGGACCAGCGGTCGCTAGCAGTTTTTATTTGGCTTTGTTTGTGCAACTGAGAGGTGGGACTGGTGGAAGGTTGCAGCGCTTTCTTTCTGAGTGCCCGCAGCCCAGGAACAATTAGAGACCTCTCTGGTTCTGCAGGATCAAGAGCTATACTGTCCCTTTCTGATCGGGCTTGTGACCCCTCCCGTGTGGCGTGATCACTGTCTCCAGGGAACCATCATCATATCATGCATGTGCTTACCAGATGGGTAAATGCCCCGGAATCTGAAAACATAATGTCATATGAAAATTCACAGTAAAATTTTCTTTTCCAAACACAAAAATTTAATTATAAGTGGAAATTCACATGTCTTCTTTCTTGATTTTTAAAATCTGGGTTTCAAAAGTTTTGGGACTTTTGGAAGTTCTGGGTATGAAAACCCCTGAGGCTGGGTTTTCCTTCCAGGTTGGTCCCCAGCTCTCAGTTTCGTCTACCAAATGGGTCTAGCAGCACCACCTAACCCAGTTATATAAATGAAAGTAGTTATAAATGAAACTATAAATGGAGGAAATGAAAGCTCTGCGGTGCAAGACCTTAGCCTGCTTCACTGTCGTACTATGGTCCTTGGCCCCAGACGAGGTCTGAAACCGTAACCTTCAAGTTGTTCACTCACAGGAATTTGCTGGTCAGGAAATCCAATCCCACGATATTTCCAGAGATTCCTCAAAATGATTAGTCTCCCTCGCAAGATCTTTGGACTCTTCAAAGGTCTGCCATCATGCATCTCTGTGGCTTGGGCACTAAAATGGATGACTCAGATGCTGACTCGGCAGTCAGCATGTGCCAGTTCTTATGACTGTTTTTGAGTCCTGTGTTGACTTGGAATTAAAAGACTTAGAAATTAGGATGGGCAATTGTAGGAAAGAAAGACAGAGGGGGAGGGAGGAAGAGGAAAAGCAGGAAGGGAAAGAAAAAAGAAGAAAGAAAGGAAAGAAGAAGGAAGAAAGAGTAGGCAAACAAAATAACAGCGTATGGGGCAGGTTGAGTGGACATGTTGCCGCCACTGTGTCAGGGACGCATGTGGACTGCCTCACCCAGGAACATCACAGCTTCCCTTTGCAAACCTTGGTCCTTCTACTTCCAAGCTTTGTTGTTAAACCTGAACAGTGACTTCATCTTACTGTGTCTTCTCCAATTTTCAGCCAACCAAATGGCTCTTGGAGATGTGGTAAATCAGCCATTCATCTATCTGCCCCGCTTTCCTCTGCCCCTGACATTCTGCATTTTCGTGGATGGCCATGTTTATCCTAGGATAGACTGGGCGGCCACTGGCACAGCAAGTTTCAAGGGTGTTTTTCCCAAACCGCGGTGTCTGTGAACTCTGACATTGTCAAGATGGTCCCTGTCGACACATCTGCTCCTGAGAAGAGGAGAGAAAGCATTTCCCCTTAGCTTTGGGTTGATTTTACTTTTGTTCCACAAGACTGCAAAGTCCAGACCCATGATGCCTATCTAAAAATCTACCCATATCAAAAGAAAACCTTTGCTCTATAAGTGAGATTAGCTATCTCCCAATTTCAGTGTACAAATTGGCTCTCCATTTAGACTTCTTCCCTGGCAGTACTCGTTCATTACAAACCATCATTGTATCAGGATAACATTGGGAAAAAGAAAAGCAACACCACAAAATACTTAGTTTCATTAATCTGTTTGGCAATACCAATATAATGAGGCATAATATTGATTTTCTTACTTGGGTTTTAAAATCTCTACTTCTTTCCACAGAATTAAATGCTTCAAACTGATATTCCACCTCTTTACAGTCGCATCTTTAATTTAGTTGTTATAATTAGGCATTAACGGGTGTCAGTAGGATAGCCAGTTAGAGACCGTTCTGTTCTGCTTGTCTTGATTATCACAGTTTAGATGTAAAGTAAATTAGAATGAAAGACTATACAGTCCAATTACAGATAAAAGCAGCAAACTGCACTGCTGTAATTAGATGCCAGGACTATTTTTCTTAGATTTTGTATCTCTGAGGGCCCTCCTTGTAGCTACTTGGCTGAAGCCACCGCTGAAAGATTTCACGATGGATCTGAGTTGGTGCAGCCATGTTGTCTGTATGCAAAACTTGAACTTCTGACTGGGCTTTCTTCCTGGGCTCCTTTCTCAGCCAGAGGCCATGAGGACTTGCTGGAGCGTTTCGCCCTTGGGACCAGGGATCTGCATGCGTCCCTGTCTCTCTCTGCCTGGGAAGCTGGGTAGTGGGATGAGATGGGGCAAAGGTTAGCTTCTTTATGAATTCATCCAGCTGTTCCTAACCTCATCCTCCTATATTTCCTATTTTCCGCCCCTCTTCTTCCTCACTGATGTCAACTCTTGGGTGTTGCACTGACGTCTGGGTCCAGAGTGCTGGTCCCATACCTTTAGCCCTGGTGTGGAATTTTCTGGAAGTGAGCATATGCTAGGTGAGTTTCCCTAAGTGCTGCTTATTTTTGAAAACTGACCAAGGAGAACTTGATGTGGCCACTGAGGAGTGACCTGTTGGCAGCCTGACCCATTCATTCATTTCACAAACATTTATCGGCTGCTTCCCCCCACCCCACTTCCAGGCATGAGGCTGGAGGCTGGGTTCACAGACACACCTGCTGGGAATGGGGACTCAAGGCCTGGTGAAGGTGGGGCTGTCATAGAGTAGGTAATTGATGACGATGATGCAGCGTGAAGAGTGCTTTGGGGGATGAAAACTCTGCATTCTACAAAAGACGGAGCGGGAATACGTATCCCACATGAGAGATGAGACCCCCTCATCCATTAGGCTGTGGTACCTGACTTGTTTTGAAGGATGAGGGGCAGCTATGTCGGTGGGTGGAGAAGTAGCAGGGAGGGAGTTCCAGCAGGAACGCCACGTTTAAGTTAAAGGCACAGAGCAGTCTCAAACGGGTGGAGTGTGGTAGGCAGTACAGCTTCACAAAGTAGGCAGGAGCTTGTGAAATAAGCCAGAGGAGGCATTGCAGGGTCTGTCACGGCAACAAGTCCACAGGGGCCTCCCTGCCCTGGAATCGAATCCCCAGGTCTAAGTTCTACTGAAGTCCTGACACAGACTGGCATCTCCGACCACCATTGCCCCCTCGTTATTTTGAGTTTCCCCCTGGGCTGAACTGGAAAGATCCCCCGCTTACATCCCTAGACCTTGGAGTGTAACTGTTAGAGGGAGCCGTACTGTCTTGATAGGGCGTGGATGCTCAGACAATGGCTTGTCAGGAACCAGAGGGCTGAGAAAAATGAGGACATCCTTTCATTACAGGAAAAAGGTTACTGAGNCCCCCTGGGCTGAACCGGAAAGATCCCCTGCTTACATCCCTAGACCTTGGAGTGTAACTGTTAGAGGGAGCCGTACTGTCTTGATAGGGCGTGGATGCTCAGACAATGGCTTGTCAGGAACCAGAGGGCTGAGAAAAATGAGGACATCCTTTCATTACAGGAAAAAGGTTACTGAGTGCCCAGATGATACTCCCCGTGAGGAGGACCTGTGAGTTTCCTGTCACTGGACACATTTTGTGACTGGCTCTTGACCCTTCCTTGGGACCCAAATAGTCAAGAGAGCACATGGCCTAATGGGGCTTCTGCTGGACCTTTTTCCTCACCACATGGATACAGGACATCACTGGACACATGTGCAGCAGCTGTGGCTATCTCAGTCCCCGAGCACTGATGGCCAGCTGGAGGACCGCTAACATCTATTGTGCATGGGTACGAGACAGGCGCCTAATTTTCGTCCTCCTGGAAATTCAAGTATCCCAATATTTCCGGGTGTAGTTTGTAAAGTACTCCTCCATTATAGTGAGGTGGCAACAACGATCCCGTCTAGGAGAGAAGGGTTGAGCTGGATAAGGTCCCATCACAAGCTCTGAGAGCACTGCTGCTGTTGCTAAGTCGCTTCAGTCGTGTCCGACTCTGTGCGACCCCATAGACGGCAGCCCACCAGGCTCCCCCCTCCCTGGGATTCTCCAGGCAAGAACACTGGACTGGGCTGCCATTTCCTTCTCCAATGCATGGAAGTGAAGTCGCTCAGTCGTGTCTGGCTCTTCGCGACCCCATGGACTGCAGCTTACCAGGCTCCTCCATCCATGGGATTTTCCAGGCAAGAGTCCTGGAGTGGGGTGCCATTGCCCTAGGATGCATTGAGTCTTCTGACGTCTAGGTCACACTCTGCGCTCCACTGAGGAGGTGTTTAGTTATCTGGACTGGTGCTGTGAAAAACTACAATCCAGTCCAGTGTGCATGTGCAACACACACACGAAGACACAGGCAGATGCACACACACACACACACACACACACACACATGCATACACTAGATATCTAACAAAAACCCAAACCAAAGAGGAAGTCTTATTCCCTGTAATTGTTCTTGGAGAGACTACTGTTAATTTAGGAAGATTCCTTTTTTTCTTTCTGTGATGAATTAGTTTCCAAGAGATCATTTAAGGTGTGATCCAAGCATATATTTTCTTTTGCGACCAAACGGATCTGACCTCTTACTAATTTTGCCTACAATTAGTTTGGTGTAATTACCGCCACTTACAATTTAGTCTGCTTTCACTAAAAAAAATTATTGTTCACGGGGTCATAAAACTCTTTAAAAATTGCTTAATGAAAAATGGAGCCTTGGGAATGTTGCACAAGATAAGCCCAGCCATTAAATCCAGGACTTCCTGTGTGCATGAGGTGGTAGTTTGTGCGGGAGGCTCTCCAGCAGTGTGTGTGTGTGTGTGTGTGTGTATGTGTGTGTGTGTGTGTGTCTGTAGTAGCAGTGTTTGTGAGAGAAGCTCTTTTTATAGGTGTCCTCTTTGGCCCAGTGTGTGTGCTGTGTAACTTGGCAGGGCCTGAGATACTACTCAAAACAGAGGATACTCAGGATGGTCTGTATCCACCTCCTGCATTTCTCCTGCTGGGTCAGAACGTACAGAATGGAAATAATGAGGGAGTGGTCCAGAGAAACAAATACTAGCCTTCAAGCCAATTTTGACATTCACAGGTAGATGCTGTCTGAGCTAGGCCCACTCTGGCACACTCTCGTGATGGAGACCTCGCCGTTGAGGTGTCCGCAGCCTGGTAGGCTCACATCCCCGTGACAAATCTCCTCCCAAAAGCCATCTCCGATGGTGTGCAGTGACAGCTCACTCTTCATTATCTCAAAGGGACTCAGTCCCTCCCCCTTGCTCATTCTTCTCTTTCCCCTCATTACTGGGCTGGAAAAAAGTGAAACCAACAATCCTCGAATGCTCTCCAACAGCACACGTATCTCGGGTCTGACGAATGTGCTACCCTGCTTTGTCCTGATGTCCTGGGTACGCATACATGTTCTAAGGTTCACATGCTCATGTGTTATGAGTGGGCACACCTGAGTCAGGAGAGTCTCATAAAAATCCTTCAAATCGGAACAGAGCAAGGGGCAGAGGGTGAGGAGACGCTAAGAATAAAGAGGACAAGTGCGGAGAGAATGAGGGTTCCAGCCTGGAGCACTACTTGGGAAGTCAGTCATGGCTGGATCTTCAGAACTAAACGTCTGGGCACATGGATGACAGAGATGGGCGCCCCCTGAGACTGAACTTGTGGCTCCTGCCCCTGGATATCAAGGCTGCAGCCCAGCTTTGCTTTTTCCTTTAGCTCAGAACGGAAACAGTTTCTGTGTAAAAGGTGAGAAATGGAGTAAGATGAGTGAGAAATGGAAGGTGAGACTCAGCTCTTATGGCCAAGGACAAAAACTCTGGCCGAATTAGAATGCTGAACATTTGGGGAAAACAGCTTTTCTCAGTTCATTTCACATAAACCCAACAAACACCATCATCTTTACCCAGAAGGAGGCTGAAGTTGCATAATTATGGTCCCCAAAGCACGCTGTAGGTTTTCAATCTCTGAATTCAAATCTAGCAAAGGACGACAGAGGATGAGATGGCTGGATGGCATCACTGACTTGATGAGCGTGTGTCTGAGTGAACTCCGGGAGTTGGTGATGGACAGGGAGGCCTGGGGTGCTACGATTCATGGAGTCGCCAAGAGTTGGACACGACTGAGCAACTGAACTGAACTGAAAGATTGTTTTAACACCCTTCTCAAAAGGCTTCCCATACATTCAAAACAGAATCTTAATTCCTTGCAGACCCCATGAGGCCACTGTGATCTGAGCCTTCATGTCCCCTGGGCTCATCTGCACATCTCTGAACAGCCACACCTGTCACCCCTTGAAGGAGCCTGGGTAGACCTCTGCCTGGAGGCTCCCCCAAAACATCTTTGAGACCCTATTCCAGGAGGGATGCNCTTAATTCCTTGCAGACCCCATGAGGCCACTGTGATCTGAGCCTTCATGTCCCCTGGGCTCATCTGCACATCTCTGAACAGCCACACCTGTCACCCCTTGAAGGAGCCTGGGTAGACCTCTGCCTGGAGGCTCCCCCAAAACATCTTTGAGACCCTATTCCAGGAGGGATGCTCAGAGAGTCCAGCCTGCTCACCCTCTGCCTTCCCTATCGCTCTCTGGGCCCTCATCTGCCCTCATTTTCAGGGCCAGAGCTCAGAGGGGACGTTGCTATTTGCCAGCTCCATGATCTTGACCAAGCCACCTAACCTCTGTACCCCACAGTCTTCATCTAAAATGAGAGATCATGCCTGGTACTATGCATGTGAGAATTCAGCAGGGCAGCACCTGTAAAGGGCTTAGAATGGTATGTGGTAGAGAAAAAGCAGTGAAGTATTGACTATTATCACTTTTATGATTATATAATGTTTAATTACATAATTTGTATATGTAATGCTAATTATCAGCAGTCTATTACTACTGGCAAGCCAATGCAGAAGCCTGCACTCAGTTTAACTTGAGGACTGAACCATAGGCTCCCAACTTGCATCCCAGTACCTTGCCAGCTAAATGACACGTACTTATGTATGAATGCCGAATACTTTCTTTTATAAATATATGGCCCATAGCTTTGTTATCTCTTGAAGCACTTTTAAAAAAATTGGGATATAGTTGCTTTACAATGTTGTACAGCAAAGTGAATTAATCAGTTCAGTCACTCAGTCGTGTCCGACTCTTTGCGACCCCGTGAATGACAGCACCCCAGGCCTCCCTGTCCATCACCAACTCCCGGAGTTCACTTAGACTCATGTCCATCGAGTCAGNTTCTTTCTGGCTTACCTCACTCTGTATAATAGGCTCCAGTTTCATCCACCTCATTAGAACTGATTCAAATGTATTCTTTTTAATGGCTGAGTAATACTCCATTGTGTATATGTACCACAGCTTTCTTATCCATTCATCTGCTGATGGACATCTAGGTTGCTTCCATGTTAATTCCTTTTTAAATATTTGATAGAATTTGTCCATTGAAACTGAACATTTCTGTTTAAAAATATTTGTAATGACACATTCAATCTAGCTAATCATTATAGAACTAATTGGGTTATCTATTTCACTTGGTTTTGGTAGTTTGTGGTTTTAAAATATCAGTCCATTTCTTTTAAGTTGCTAAATTTCTGAGTAATAAGTTGTTCCTTCTGCTGCACACTTAATCTTTTAATGGCTGTGGGATCTGTTGTAATATTCCATTTCATCCTTGATTTTGATGATTTGAGTCTTTTCTCTTTTCATCTTGGTTAGTCTTGAAAGAGATTTATGATTAAAAGAAAAAAAAATTAAGGACCAGCTTTATGTTTTACTGATGTTTTTTCCTACTGTTTCTGGTTTTCAATTTCATTGATTTCCACTGTAATCTTCATTATTTTCTCCTTATTTCTTGCTTTGTGTTCACTTTGCTCTTCTTTTTCTATTTCCTTGAGGTAAGAGCTTAGATTACTGATTTGAGAATTTTCCTCTTTTCTAATGTATTTAGTGCTATAAATTTCTCTCTCAGCACTGTTTTAGCTGCACGCCACATATTCTGATATGCTATACTTTCATTTTTATTCACGTGTATATATTTTAAATTTCCATTGCAATTTCATCTTTGACCCATGCAATGTTTAGAAGTGTGTGGTTTAATTTGGAAGTGTGAGGCTAAGGGAGAATTTTGTTGGTTTCTTGAAATAGAAAATTGCCAGGTTGGCTTCTGAGCAGGTAATATGAAGTGAGTGTTCAGGTGTTTTTTTTTTTT
>SJYA01002795.1:9107064-9140509 GCA_006410615.1 Neotragus moschatus | reverse complement strand
TTCTGAGACACTTAGTTTGTTCCCTGCCCTTATCCACTATTTATCCATCCACCTGGCCATTGATTTTTCTATCTGTTTTTATCACACTTGCCAAGCTCATTATCACATGAGGATCTTTACATTTGCTCCTCCTCTTTTTAAAAAGCTCTTTCTCTGAAGTTTTATTTGGCTCTCTTCTGTTTGTTCTCTCTTCAACAAAGTCTTTCCTAATCATTCTAACTAAGGTAATGCCCTCTTATTTACTATTTTTTAAGATACTCTTCCCCCTTTGAAATCATCTTATTTATTTTTATCCATTTATTTATTTTCAATCTTCCGTGCCAGAATACAAGTTTCGTGAGGGCAGAGACATTATTTATTTTGTTTCCCAGTGTATTATCAAGACATAGACTGACATATATACAGCTGACAATTCATACACAACTCTTTATTAATAAAATTAATAAAGGTTACTTTTCTGACTATATAAGGTGCTGAGTAAAAGTGCAGACTCTGCAACCAGACGGCCTGCATTTAATGCTACTTATGCAAACTTGGGAATAGCATGCAATGACCTTGGGCAAGATATTTATCATTTCTGTGCCTCAGTGGTCGCATGAAGCGGAAATGGTAGGAATAGCATGAAATGAGAGTAGTACATAACTCATAGAATTATCATTGTCAGGAGGATTAATAAATCAGAATTTGAAAAAGGTACAGTGCCTAAAATAGCATCTGGCAACTTTATGCATTTTAAAACAATAACAACTACTAAATAATACCTAAGGGCCAGTTTTGTAAAATAAACTAAAAATATAATAAATGCAACTATAACCAAAGAAAACAATTCTTACCTTGAATTTTAAGTGTCGTGAGTACTTCTGAGAGATTCTCAAATCCTAGTTAGGTATTCATGAAGAAAAGAAACCATTGGACTTGGCTGCATCACTAACTGTCTTGGTGATCTTGAGCTGATTCAGAACCTTCTCTGAATCTTTTTTTTAAAATTGAAGTATAATTGAGTTTAATGTGTTAATTTTTCTGTACAGTAGAGTGATTCAGTTATATTATATATACGTTCTTTCTTATATTCTTTGCCATTATGATTTAGCATAGGATATTGAATTCCCTGTGCTACGCAGTAGGACCTTGTTGTTCATCCATCCTATATATGATAGTTGGCATTTGCTAACTCCAAACTCCCAGTCCTTCCCTCCCCACCCTGCTTCCCCCTTTGCAAGCATAAGTCTGCAGAACCTTCTCTGAGTCTTAATCCCTCATCTAGGAAAATTAAGGTTTGTAGTAGAGCATCCCTAAGGAGCTCTCAGATTTAACTTTTGCAATCTCCACTTTCCAGGATGTGAGTAGTTGAAGAGTCCCCACTGTCTTGTGTCTGGCTCCAGGCTGGTCATGTGTAGGAAGGAGAGTCTGGGCTATACTGGAGGCTCCTGGAGGCAGGATACTTGCCTCTGCATGGGGCCTCCCTAAAGCAGGACTCCTCAACTTGCTGCTTTTCCAGACCCCATGATTGCAGACAACCACAGCACTGAAAGCGGCCTCAGCCTTTTGACAGTCTGGTCTGAAGGTTCACAACCATGACCCAGAAGCCAGCCTTCCGGGAGCCACTCTAGAGTTTCAACCTTTGTTTTGATGAGTGAGTTGGGGCAAAAGGCATTCCTCTGTACACACACAAGGCATTAATGATAATAAACTTCTGGCAATTATACCCAGTGATGTGTAAGGTCAGGACGACGTGTGCTGTCAGTTGATGGTGGTACTGGAGAGAAGGTGAGTGGCAGAGCCAGGAGTGAGTACCACTTACTGCAGGATTAATTGCCTGTCAGAGCAGAGCCCTCACTCACTCTCACAGGCCCAGGGTGTAGAATTGTGAGGCCTGTCAGTTTCCTTGGACAGGAAGGTGGGAGGCGTCTGATGGGGACAACCTGCCAACCCTCCACTTGAGGCCCCTGGTCCCTAAGCTTGAGCTTGTGGAACAGCACATCTGCCTGTGGGACAAGCGGAAGCCTCCTTTCTGTCTTTGATGACACAGAGTGGCTCAGAAGTGCCTCCCATGGAGGGCTCGCCGGGGTGGCCAGGGAGACAGGCATGAGCTGCTAAGGGTGTGGCCCAGCCCCCACAGACCCCTAGTTCTGTGTCAGGAGCCCTAAGTCCTGGCCCAGATTCCTCCACTTGCTCATCCTGAGACCTTAGAAACTCACATAATCTCGTGTGGTAGATTCTATTGCCAAGCATTGACTAATTTCTTTTACTAACAATTAGAACCAGACATCTCTTCCATTCCCCCATCACAGGTCCTTCACCACTCCCACCGCACATGTATATCCAGAATGGGAATTCTAAGGCACACACAAGCAGTCATATTTTTAGTATCTGAGCTTCCAAGGGTCAATGAATGTGTGCTCAGTGGCTCATCCGTGTCTGATTCTTTGCGACCCCAGGGACTGTAGCCCACCAGGCTATTCTGTCCAAGGGGTTACCCAGTCAAGAATACTGGAGTGGCTTGCCATTTCCTACTCCAGGGGATCTTCCCAACCCAGGGACTGAACCTGCATTTTCCGCATCTGCTGTATCGGCAGGCAGATTCTTTACCATAGAGCAACCTGGGAAGCCTCCAAGGGTCCATATTTGGGCCTAAAAATAAGCGTAGAAGAGTACTTGCTGACTCAACTCCCAGTGCCCACTCTAGAGAGGAGGACGTGACCACTCTCCCTGGGATGGGCAAGAGCGTTCTGACAAACAGCCATGACATCCACCCCCTTCTGGGCTGAGTAGAACCCCGGAGGGACTGGGGGATCTGAGTGAGTGAGACATCAACAAAGAGCAGAGCAAGGCAGTTCAACAAATGTGCAAGGGCAGCGGCTGACCAAAGCCTAAAGCCTGCCATCTCCCTCCACCCTAATGCCCAGGAAGAGAGAGGGGAAGTCCTAAACGTCGGAACTTAAGTCTGAACCGACAACTGACTCAGAATTTAGGATCACAGAAGAATTAAGTTGAGTTAAACAGTATCAACTAACCAGGAAGGACCATGATAGAGAGCCGGATGGGCTTGCCAGTCCAGATCGAAGTGTGTTGGTGACTTTCTGAACATACCTGTGTTTGAGCTCCTCTGGCCGGGTGAGGATCAGAATCACCTGGGGCATTCTGAAGTACCATGCCTGGGCAACGTCTCAGGGAGTCTGATGAAGTGGATCTGGGTTACTGTGTCTCACCTGAGTGCAGTGTCAGGCAAGGTCACTTCTGGCAAAGTCAGAAGCCACTTCTTGGTGTGATTGGGACACAGCAATGGCCACTCCTGAGGGACAGGTGAGGTCTTGACATGGCTGAAACTCACTTCTATTTCTGCTCAGAAGGATGGACAAAGATGCTTTCCCCAGTGACTGCAGTGGCTGTTTCACAGACTTCAGTAGAAGGAAGCACCTTCATTGTGTTTGGGAAGCAATGGGAGTTCAGAATAAGGACTTCCTTTCAGCTCCAGCGGAAGAATTTAGCTTCTTTGGATAGAGTGAGCTCCCTGTTAGTTGAGGCTGATTGTCTAGTCTTGAGGTAAAGGGGTTCAAGCAGGAGCAGAAGAAGTTGGACCTGCACCCTCTTGAAGCCTGAATTTCTAAGGCTCTATGACCAGAGGGTCAGTGATAGGCTCGAGGGAATCTGGCAGTGGTCAATGGTGTCCAACAGTGTCATCCCTCCTTGCCTGGACTACAGTATTTGGAGTATCTGCTGGGACAGGTATGTCTATACGTGGGTGTGGTAGTTACGTGCCTTGTCTTTTGCTTTTGATTTTTTGATAGAAGGTTTTAAAATTATATGAAGGAGAACCTATCGTATTTGCCTCAGGAGTTTGCTGTTGTGGGGGCAGTGGTAGTGATTGACCCTGTATTCTGAGAAACTCCCCAAAAGTAAAGGGAGACGGAGCAGAACACAGGGCTTCTACCAGAGTTGACTCACGCGTCTGCTCTAATGTTTATTACCTTCTGCAAATTTTCTCTTTGCGATTCCTCCTTATTTTTTTCCCCCAAATTGGCCTGTTTGTCTTTTTCTAATTAGTTCGCATGAGTTTTTGTATGGATGGAAATTAACCTTATTACAAATATTATTTTCTAGCTTTATCACTTGTATGTTGACTTGTATTTTGCCAAACAAATGCCTTATATTTTTATAGGGTTAGATATAACTCCCTTAACTTTTTAAATAAAACATAAAGAAGAATATTTTATTTATTTTAGAAAAAATAAGGTATTAGAAATAAGTGAGTTCTACGACAAACTAGAGGGGTGAGATGGGGGTGGGAGGTGGGAGGGAGGTTCAAAAGAGAGGGGACATGTATACCCATGGCTGATTCAAGTTGATATATGGCAGAAACCAACAAAACATTGTAAAGAAATTATCCTCCAATTAAATAAAAATAAATAAATAAAAAATGAGTTTCCATTCTTATTATTTAGAAAGGTGATATTAACACCCGGATTGTATGAATCATCTTCTGATTTTCTGGTAAAATTTCTTTGTTTTATTTGAACCTTTTAGCTGGTGGAAATTTATTTTTTGCCTCTGATTGTGGCGTGTGAACTTGCTCAGTTGTGTCTGACTCTCTGCAACCCCATAGACTGTAGCCTGCCAGGCTCTTCCATTCATGGTATTTTCCAGGCAAGAATAGTGAAGTGGGTTGGCGTTTCCTTCTCCAGGGGATCTTCCTGACCCAGGGATCAAACCCAGGTCTCCTGCACTGCAGGTAGATTCTTTACCATCTGAGCCACGGGGATAAAATCTTTTAAATATTATTTCATTTGGATAACCTGTTTTGCCAGCATTATTGAGTAAATGCTTCCGTGATAAATCAGTTTGTAAAGAATCTGCCTGCAATTCAGGAGACCCTGTTTTGATTGTTGGGTGGGGAAGATCCGCTGGAGAAGGGATAGGCTACCCACTCCAGTCTTCTTGGGAGTCTCTTGTGGCTCAGCTGGTAAAGAATCCTCCTGCAATGTGGGAGACCTGGGTTCGACCCCTGGCTTGGGAAGATCCCCTGAAGAAGGGAAAGGCTACCCACTCTAGTATTTTGGCCTGGAGAACTCCATGGACTGTATAGTCTATGGGGTTGTGAAGAGTCAGACATGACGAGCGACTTTCACATTGCTTAAATGGTCCATTTTTCATATTGAATAAAACACTGTCTTTGTCCGATATGAATTTCACACCAATGGGGATCAAGTTCTGGATTTTTAATTAATTTCCAAGAATCTATTTTCCCATTCATATGTTAAGATTATGTTGATTTTCATTATAATGGCTTTTGAGAAGATTCTTAGAAGTCATAAAGTAAGTCTCCACCCACCTTTTCCTCCTACATTTTTGGAGCAAGTTTTAGGCATATTCTTCTATTAATATGTGAATTCAAAAATAAGTTAGCCTTTTTAAATTCTAGTTGGAATTGCATTAAGTTTATAGATTAATTTTAAAAGAATATATATATATATTTATATATACATACATATATAATATCTTCTCATCCAAGAGCCTGGTACACTTTTCTAGGCATTTGGCTTTGTTTTACTCTTTTCATTACAACTTAAAATTTGAGTCAAATGCATCCTGTGACTGTCCTGTTAAATTTATTCTTTAATGTTTTCCATTTTTATTGTAAATGGAATGATTTTTCCTAATTCTATTCGAAGTACTTAATACTAAGTAAAACTGCTATTGACTTTTACATATTTAGCTTATATATAGTTACTTTACAATTGTTTCGTTACTCGTAGTGGGGTTTTTTCTTCTTACCTGTTGAAATATTGCAGATTGTCTAGGTATACAACAGCAAAAAGATGAATTTGCTTGTATATTTTGATGTTTGTAGCCATCATTTTCACTTTGTGTTTTGCATTGTCAAGAACTGCCCTATCCAGTATTGTAGCCATTGACCACATCTGGTTATTAGAATTTAATTAAGCAAAAGTAAAATTCAGTCCCTCTGTCACACTGGCCACATTTCAACTGCTCAGTAGTCACATATGACTAGGGGTTATCATACTGGATAGCACAGAATAGAGAATATTTCCAGCAGTGCAGAAATTTCTATTAGACAGCACAGTGCTAGAGCATTCAAGAAAATTGTATGATAATAATAGTTATAGTGGTGACTTCTGGATAATTCTTGATTTTAACTGAAATGTCTCATTATTTTTCTTCTTAAAGTCATTCAATAGTCAAGGAAATATAACTTAGATTAATCATGAGATTTTATATTTTTAAAAAAGATCTATTATCAACTAATATTTGTAGGCATGGGGAAAAAGGATGGTCTCAAAGTTGCTAGTGAAAATGTCGTGTTATAACCCTTTGGGCAAGCAGTCTGGTAACATTTAGGAATATACATGCTATTCCCGTGATTATCCTCCAGTAAAATGACCCCTTAGAAATGAAATGACTAATACATAAGGACAGACTCGTGTACAAGGGTGTTTACTACAGTGTTGTTTGCATGGGTCAGAAATTGAAAACAGAGCAAATTTTGCAACCGGAATGGCTAAAGAAGGTGAGGTATGGCTTCACGGTGGCACAGCGTGCAGCCATGGACAAGGAGGAGTTGGAGCAGTATTCAGTGACTTTGAGGAATTGCTATGAAGTATTGTTGAGTAGGAAAAATAAAATGCAGAAAAGTGTGTAAGATACATCATTTTTGTAAGTCAAACAATGAAAAATACTCCAAAGAGCAGCTGCATATGCATGACATAAATATGTAAATGAGATGATATAGAGTTCTTTGTATAGGTGTGTATAGATATATGAATATGGGGAAACTTCCAGGTTGTTAACGTGGGTTATCTGGCGGAACAGATATGAGACGTGGTGTTGTAAGAGAATGAGTTCAGGGAGGGCGTGGTAATGTTATTTATGCAAAAAAATATGCATATATGTGCATGAATTTAAAAAATCTATAAATGAAGAGATGATTCCATTGATTAATAATGCTCGTTTCAAGGTTGTGTGACTTCAGAAGCCTCCTACCTTTTTTTGGTGATTTTAATATATTGTTGAAATCTATGCAGAGAGCAAGTAAGCCAAGTTAGAAACAGCAGAACTCTTTTATTATAGAACCCTTCACCCAAATGCTTAGCACAATGCCTGGCAATCACTATGTGCAGAGAAAACAAAAAAAACTAAAAACCCCAAAACCCAAAGGTTGAAAACATTTGTAGTTTTGACACTATTCTTTGATTTTGATCTACATCCCAAAGTTAGACAAATACTTTATTTCCTGATATTAAAAATTATATATATCACATTATTTAATTCAGTTAACTTCAGTCGAGATTTAAAAATTAAGCCCATCATTTTCCTTCTCAGATGAAGAAAAAATCTCATTTAATGTATGATTTTAAAATACATTAATTTTTGAAAATTAAATAGGATTTAAAATTAGTTTTGAATTGCATTCTCTTTCCTGAGAAGTTCTTGTAAAATTCCTTACTCCTTTCTTCAAAACACGCCCAACACCTCCAACAAAATAAAAGTACACAGACGTGCGCATAACACACAATCCAGACTGAAAATTATTAGCCAGACTCGTGGAGTAAAAGCAATTTCCCCTCATTATTTTCCTTTTCTTAACTTTTTCTGGCATTATCAGTCATTTATCTTTCCAGATAAATTTGAAAAACATTTTGTCAAGTTTCATATTTCTTCCCCTGCAAAACTTGCTAGTATTTTGTTTAGGACTGTATAAATCCAATATATTAATTTGGAAAGAATTAGCATCTTTGCAATGTTCTATCTTCTTATCCAGAAATTTGCATTTTTCCCTAAAAAAAAAAAAAACTTGCAAGCTTTCTTTATATATTTAAGACTCTTTAAAATTCAGAGGGTTTTTTTTGACAGAAAAGTAAGATGTATTGGTGGGCCTGAATAAGGAGGAGACAATGCCGCAGCTCTCATGAATACAGGGCCTGCTGTTTGTCTAGGGAGCCACCCTTGGGGATATATCTGACCCCGTAGCCCTTGAGATGAGCTGCTTATCTGCCACCATGTTTTCAAATTCATCCACATTAAACTTAGTAAATCCCCACTTCTCTTGGAGATGTGGATCTTCTGGAGGCCAGGAAACTTGAACTTGGCCCTCCCTGGGGCCTCAGTCCCATGCTCCTTGTGCTGCAGCTGGCTATGGATGGACATTATGACTCAGCCAAGGTGGATCCTGGCCCCTGTGCCCTGAAGCTTTCTACAGGTGCTGCCTAGACCTGTCTGGAGCCTAGACTGGGGACCGCATGCTGGTCATGAGTAACTGCTGGAAAGGGCTATCTCCAAGTCCCTTAGCACAGCCGGTATAAGCAATAGGCTACATACACTACCGAGGAGCCATTGCACGTTGGGCCTCCACGGGGAAATGAACACGGTTGGCTTAATTGGCTGCAAAGAAAATTCATGTTTATTGAATGTACATACGGCAAATTCACCCTTTATAGGTGAACCATTCTTCAGCTTTTGACAAATATATGCATTTATGTAACCATCACTGCAATCACGATAAAGAATATTTGAAAGTGAAATTAACTCAGTCATGTCCTACTCTGTGACCCCATGGACTATACAGTCCATGGAATTTTCCAGGCCAGAATACTGGAGTGGGCAGCTGTTCCCTTCTCCAGGGAATCTTCCCAACCGAGGGATCAAATCCCAGTCTCCTGCATTGTGGGTGGATTCTTTACCAGTTAAGCTATCAGGGAAGGCCAAGGATACTGGTATGGGTAGCCTATCCCTTCTCCAGAGAATCTTTCTGACCCAAGAATTGAACGAGATTCTCCTGCATTGCAGGTAGATTCTTTACCAGCTGAGCTACAGAGAAGCCCAAAGAATATTTGCATCACTGCATAAAATACACCCATTCCCCTTTTAGTCAACTCATATCCTCACTCTTTTCCCTAAATTTTTGCTTTTCTCCTAGAATGTCATATAAATGGAACCCTAGAGTACGTTTGCTAATGACCCCTTGATTATCCCTGTAGTTTTGGTGATGCTAACCCCATCCCCCTGGCTTGCAAGTAGGGGTTCAAGAATGACCCCTTGACACCAGCTGGGCCAGTGAGACTCAAGCCCAGGACTTCTATTGCAACTAGTACAGAGATCTGTTTCTGCAGGGTCACTGAACACTTGGAAGATAAGCTTAGAACTGCTGAAGGTCACCTTACAAGGATGTGGAAAGAGGCTGCTCATGAACAAAGCCAATAGTCAGAGAAAGAAGCTTTTTACATCCAACCAGGCCTGAGGATGCGCCCCTGAAGTTTTCAGCTACCTGAGCAAATACAATAGCTTGTCAGCTTTTGTTTGTCTGTCTCTCTGTGCCAGTCAGGATAAGCTTTCTGACATATAAAGAGGCTTAATGAGGTTCCACATGTAAATATTTTTTGAGGCCCACTATGCACCAAGGCATAGAACATGAATTACCTGCATCAGTCTCAAACCAGGTCCACCAGAAAGAGGGCTCTGATGAAGCACAAACACAGATAAGAAGTTTTAACATATACAAATACATTTAGTCTGAATATTTTGAATGTGTCTATACAGTTTCAGCTCACCATATTACTTCCTAGACCCAGCTTCTTCATCTAACCCATCACTGCTTTTCTCAATGGACACTGCCTTTAATTTTCTCTAAGGAGCAGAAAAGGAAAGTGGAGAGGGCATTGCTGTTTTGAGTAAATCCCCAGGACCAGGTCACAACTCACCTAAGTTGACCACTTATTCTGCCTTTAACAAATCAGCTTCTATAACATTTTGGTGGCATAGTATCTCTTCATATATATATGGGTAATGAAGAAGCAAACCTGTGTTATTTGCAGATGATATAATTTTATAGATGAGGTTTAAGAAATCTATAAGAAAGCTACTAGAGATAATAGCCAAATATAGAAGGTCTAAGATACAAGATAAACATACATATACAAACATCCACCATACTTTTTATATTAGTCACAAATAATTGGGAAGTTGAAAATTTTAAATACCACCTATAGCTGTATTAAGAATATCAAATGTTTATACAGATAAATTTATCAAGATGTGTGCAAGACCCATAAACAGAAAACTAATCAAACATTGCTTAGAAAAATTAAAGAAGACCTAACAAAAAAGAGAGATAGATATACCATCTTCATGGACTCATTGCTGAGATGTCAGCTCTCCCCAACCTGAGTCACAGATTCAATGCAATCTCAATTAGACTCTTAGTTTTTTAGCTAATTGAGACAGACAAGGTAATTCTAAGGTAGTTCTTTTTTTCTTCTTAAAAGCAAAGGGAATAGAATAGCCAAAAGAGTTGTATGAAGAACAAGTGTGGAAGTCTCACAACATCTGCTTTCAAGGGTTAATATAAGGCATCAGTAATCATCACATTAGGCATAATTAGTGTAACTGGCATTGGAATTCCCACATAGACTAATGCAACAGCGTAAAGGATCCAGCTGTAGGCCCACCCTTACGCAGTCAATTGACTCTCGACAAAGGAACCAAGATGATTTATGGGTAAATGATAGTCTTCCAACAAATAGTGATGAAACCAATGAATATCCATACGGAAAAATCACTACCCTTAACTTGAAATGGATTGGGTTATATTATTTTTAACTCAATAATAATAACCAAATAAAAATCAAAAATATAAACATTCAGGGAAATTTTCAAGAAGACAGCTGAACAAGAAATCAAATGTGTAATTCCTTGTAAATTGGGTTAGGGTTCTATGTAATCTGAATCAAGGTGTGGAAAGAACTATTTTTTTTTAGGAGAGGAGTAAAAAAATAAAATGTTTTTAAAGTATGCTTGGAAGAAATCAGATGGCCAAGCAACAGTTAAAAAATTAAAACTAAAGAATAATTAGAGGAGAGGGAACTAGTTTTGCCAAATAAAATATATTATAATGCAAAAATACTTATTAATAAATTGACATGATACTTTCTTGAAAATACAGAAAGTAGACTAGAGAGATTCAAATCAGTTTTGTTAGAAGTTCTTAATATTTGAGGACTATTCCACAAATGATACTGGGGTAAATGAAAGCTTACACAAGGGAAATAAATTCAGTTTATCCTTACATCATATCCCAAATAGGTGAAAGGGTTGAAAAGTTAAAGATTAAATAAAAATAAAACTAGAGGAAAACCTCAGTACATACTGAAATAATCTCTTGTCTGAGAGGTGGCTTAACACTATGAAAGAAATCATAGTAGGTCAATGGTTTGGCTATGTTGAGATTTACTTATTTTATTTCAAAGTGAGGTCCCAAAGCAAACTTTGCAACTGGGAAATATTTTCTACAAATATAACAATATTTTTTACCTTACATACAAAAAGAATTCATATACATATATTTATTTTTAATTTATTTTATTGAAGTATAGTTCATTTACAATATTGTGTTAATTTCTGCTCTATATATAGGAG
Organism: Neotragus moschatus; assembly: GCA_006410615.1. Classification (NCBI taxonomy): domain Eukaryota; kingdom Metazoa; phylum Chordata; class Mammalia; order Artiodactyla; family Bovidae; genus Neotragus; species Neotragus moschatus. The sequence continues at coordinate 9,129,082 of SJYA01002795.1, read as the reverse complement.
AAGGAAATGGCAACCCACTCCAGTATTCTTGCCTGGAGAATTCCATGGACAGGGGAGCCTGGTGGGCTGCCGTCCATGGGATCGCACAGAGTCAGACATGACTGAAGTGACTTAGCATATATGTGTGTGTGTGTGTGTGTGTGTGTGTGTGTATACATATATATATATATATATATATATATATATATAGGGCTTCCCTAGTGGCTCACAGGTTAAAGCATCTGCCTCTAATGTGGGAGACCTGGGTTCAGTCTCTGGGTTGGGAAGATCCCCTGGAGAAGGAAATGGCAACCCACTCCAGTATTCTTGTCTGGAGAATCCCATGTCCAGAGGAGCCTGACGGGCTACAGTCCATGGGGTCCCAAAGAGCTGGACATGACTGAACAGCTAACACACACACACAAAACCTACAGTACATATACACACTCTTTTTCATATTCTTTCCCATTATTATTTATCACAGGATATTAAATATAGTTCTCTGTGCCATACAGCAGCACCTTGTTGTTTATTCATTCTATATATAATGGTTTGCATCATCTAATCCCAAGCTCCCAATTCACATATAAACTTAAAAAATTAAGATACCCCAAAGAAACAAAATGCATAGGACACATAGAGATAGTTGAGTCATACAAGAATAAAGGTAAATGACAAGTGAGTATAGAAAGTATCAATCTCATGAGTATATTTTAACGATAATAATTAAAACAATAAATATGATACTATCTTAAGCCATCAAGTTTATAGATTTTTCAGAACTGTGATTCCTACGCCAGCAGGGGCACAAGACAGAACATGGGGTTGGATGAAGAGTAAATTGTTACATCTATTAAGAATGCAGTTAGGCAATATTCATAACATTTTTTAGAATGTTCATATTTTTAATTTAGCAAATTTACTTTTAAAAATAAAATTCTTAATTTTAAAATGTACTAAATTGCCTCATAAAATAATGTAAAATATGGACAGAAGTTCCTACATTATTCATGATATCAGAGAGGGAGAGACAGAGAAAGAGAGTGAGAGAGAACTGAATTCCAGCAATACAGAGGGAACAGTGGGTTTCCCTGATGGCTCAGACAGTAAAGAATCCTTCTGTCGGTGCAGAAGACCTGGGTTTGATCCCTGGGTCAGGAGATCTCCTGGCAAAAGGAAAGACTACCCACTCTAGTATTTTTGCCTGGAAAATCCCATGGCCAGGGGAGTCTGGTGGGGTACAGTCAGTGGGGTTGCAAAAAGTCAGACACAGCTGAGCGACTAAAACACACACACACACACACACACACACAAGCGCGCGCACGCACACACAGACACCCCAGAGGGAGCAGTTGATCAATACCTTCACATTCACACTCTGGCCTATTATGNCTGGGTCAGGAGATCTCCTGGCAAAAGGAAAGACTACCCACTCTAGTATTTTTGCCTGGAAAATCCCATGGACAGGGTAGCCTGGTGGGGTACAGTCAGTGGAGTTGCAAAAAGTCAGACAGCTGAGCGACTAAAACACACACACACACACACACGCGCGCGCACAGACACCCCAGAGGGAGCAGTTGATCAATACCTTCACATTCACACTCTGGCCTATTATGCAGATATTCCAGTGGTTTACAAGGTGGGTTGAAATATACAGGAAATTGTGTGACATAATGATACACAAATTGAGAAAAATATTTATAACACATGGTTAATATACATAATATGCAAAAAGTATCTGCAAAAAAAAAAAAACAAAGTGATCCAATTAAAAACATGCCAAAGGCTATCAGCAGATAATTCACAGAGAAGAAAACCCCAGTGGTCATTAAACTGAAAAAAAATATTCAAACTCAGGAAATTGGGAAGTAAAAATTAAAGAAAAAATGAAATACTGTGTATTACCCACCAGGCTGACAACAAATGTACAAGTGATAACATTAAGTGCTGGCAAAGCGGCAAAGCTCTAGACATCCCATGTATTGCTGGTGGGAATGTGACTTGCTTCAGCCTTTTGGGAAAGTAATCTTAGAAAGCTATTAAAATTAAAATATGCATATCCTTTGACCCAGCTATTCCATTTTATAACTCCATCTTACAGAAATAAAAGCATTATTTTTAAAGAAGAGGGGAGAATACATCTTCCGAATGTCCATTAACAGAGGAATGACTGGATATACATTGTGTGTGTCAGAACTATGGAATATGATGCAGTTATGAGAGACAGATCGGTTTTACCAAAGGAACCCCATGATAATCCACTGGGAATATAAGTCACAGAAAACAAAAAATGCATGATATATGTAGGAGAGTAAAAACCTATTTTTATTAAATCTGTGTTTTCTTTCTAACTTTTCTTGTTGTTTTTTCCCCTTTTCTTAAAGCAACTCCTTCCTTCCCCTCCTCCTCCTTCCTGTCTTGTTCTTCCCTACCCGTCTTCTTTCCAAGCTTTGGTTTTCCTCCTGTCCTCCGTCTCCGCTTTCTCTCTTGCATGTTTTCTTCTTTACCTCTCCGCTATGTCTGTCTGTCTGTTCACTGTGTCTTATGGACAAAAAGGCCGTAATATAAGGAATAGCACATGCTGTTAGCATCAGTTGTTTTCCGAGGATGGACTGGCAGGAAGGAGACGGGCTGTTAATGGTGTTTTGTGTCTGTTCTTCATCACTGGTTACAGGGAACACGGAACAATTTTACAATTTTGGGGGAAAAAGCTCTAAGAAAAAAGATTTCATGACATGAGAATGCTCTGAACTCTATTTTTGTTTTGTTTTCTTTTGGTTTGAGATACAGGTGAAAGAGATAAAAATAAAAGCTCCAATATGTTAAGAGCTTACTCGGATGAACAGAGAGAGGTGTGTTGATGAGTTTTGCTTCTTCATATTATAATGTGCTTTCCAAACCTCAATAAAAAGCATCTTTTAAAAATGTATTAATGAAGTCAGGTTGCTCATCCTCTTTCATTCAAGGGAGATGTAGGGTGTGCTTTTTCCGAGGCGTCTCTAGGGATGAACCACCACACTAGGCTCCCCAAGCAGTTAGGAGAGGGCATTGCTGCCCCTGGTTTCTGGGACATGAGGAAGACCTAAAGGGGGGCAGTGGAGCCCAGGCTGAGCCCTGCTCACAAGGGCATAGCAGCATCCTCATATTTTGAGGTCTTGTGTGCCATCTTCAGCCCTCCTGTCAGCCTGTGAGACGGCCCTGCAGGATATGGTCATAGAAAGAAGAGGGAGCCCATTCCAGATGCAGGAAAGCAGTGAGTCAGGATGGCGGGGAGGTTAAGGGAAGAGCCGCATGGAGGAACCATTGGTGCTGTGTGTAATTTGGGCCAGAGCCTGTCCTGTGGGGGCTGAGTGGGGCCAGAAACTTCTGGAGCGATCCCACTTTGGGGACGATCCGTGCTGGGCATGGATGAGTAACTCTTCCAACCCTGGCAATAAACTGGGGGAAGGAGACAGTACATAAGCAACGGGCAAAATTAAAACCAGTAATGAGCCATATGAATATTGCGGTGTGATGATGCTGGAGACACATTTATTTGGGAGCACTGCATGTTCTGGGAGAACATAATGGCAGTGGGGTTGGTGTCCTCATTTTCCTCCACCGAGTTTCCGCTTATTGGCCCTGGAGGCTGGCAGCATCCGCATCTGTGCCCAGATGCTTTTAAAACCTTGGCAGGGAGAGGCAGGCCCCTAACAGAGGGAGGCCAGAGCTCCAGCGCCTTTTCAGTGAGGAGGGCCATGAGGGCTGGGGAGGTGGCCCCCGCCACCACCCTTGCCCACCTGGGCGAGCAGCAGAGGCTAAGTCCACCAGAAGGCTGCCTGTGACAACTGTTGTCGCACATCCTTCAAGGGGATGCTTGTCCTGAAACTACACCCCAGGGGAGATCCTGCGTGTGTGGGGTGTCACCTGAGTCTGTGCTGAAGAAGGGCGGGAGGTGGTTTGAATCTGCAGCACCCTTCCAGGCAGCTGCTCTCCACTGGGGTCAGGGCTTCCACCCAGAATCGCTTCCTCCTTGGGCCACTGGAAATGCCTTTCAAGGACTAGAGTCCTGAGGCTGAGAGGGTGCAAGAGGCTGAGCTGTGAGGGGGAGGACAGCAAGGCTTAGCCGAAGGGGCTTGGTCAGGATGAGACTAGAGGCTCTGACTGTCAGCAGCCAGTTTTACTGGAGGGTGTCCTCAGGCCCCACCCACCCTATGCCGGTGCTGGGGAGTCAGGCAGCAAGGGTTCAGTGGACATGTGGCCGGTACCAGAGGGCCCCAAACCTCCCTCCCTGTGTTACTAAGAAGGAGGTGAGGCCAAACCACCACTGCCAAGTACTTGGAGGTGGGCAGAAGGGTTTATTAAAGCCAAGATGGCTGCATTCTTGAATCGGCTTCTCCTTCCACCAGGTGGGCCAAGAACCTTGCTTGAGGTCGGGGGTTCTAGGGCTTTTTGTGGCTTTCCTTCTGTGGGTAGTTTCATGCTTGTCTACTGCTTCTGAAGTTACAGCGAGAAAATACTTTTCAATTGGAAATTTTCAGCAAGATCACTCCAAAACTGGGTCATGGGTCTGAGCCTGATCAATTTGTAGAAACACTATGTGTGTGTTAGTCGCTCAGTCTGGTCTGACTCTTTGTGACCCCATGGACTGTCACCAGCCAGGGTCCTCTGTCTGTGGAATTCTCCAGGCAAGAGTACTGGAGTGGGTAGCCATTCCTTTCTCTGACCCAGGGATTGAACTCGAGTTTTGTGCACTGCAGGCAGACTCTACTGTCTGAGCCCCTGGGGAAGCCCAGATATACTATACAGCTGCTCATGTTTCTTTAAGGTATGCTTATTTGTGAATTAAAATATACATGCTTATTGTTGGGCTTCCCTGTCCTTTACTACCTCACGAAGTTTGCTCAAACTCATGTCCATTGAGTCAGTGATACCATCCAACCATCTCATCCTGTCGTCCCCTTCTCCTCTTGCCCTCAGTCTTTCCCAGCATCAGGGTCTTTCTTTTCCAATGAATCAGCTCTTTGCATCAGGTTGTCAAAGTACTGGAGCTTCAACTTTAGCATCCGTCTTTCCAAAGAATATTCAGAGTTGATTTCCTGTAGGACTGACTGGTTTGATTTCCTTGCTGTCCAAGGGGCTCTCAAGAGTCTTCTCCAACACCACAGTTCAAAAGCATCAATTCTTCAGCATTCAGCCTTCTTTATGGTCCAACTCTTACATCCATACANCCAAAGTATTAGAGCTTCAGCTTTAGCATCATCCTTTCCAAAGAATATTCAGAGTTGATTTCCTGTGGGACTGACTGGTTTGATTTCCTTGCTGTCCAAGGGGCTCTCAAGAGTCTTCTCCAACACCACAGTTCAAAAGCATCAATTCTTCAGCATTCAGCCTTCTTTATGGTCCAACTCTTACATCCATACATGACTACTGGAGAAAGCATAGCTTTGACTATCCAGACCTTTGCCAGCAAAGTGATGTCTCTGCTGTGTAGGTTGGTCATAGCTTTTCTTCCAGGAGCAAGTGTCTTAATTTCATGGCTGCAGTCACCATCTGCAGTGACTTTGGAGCCCAAGAAAATAAAATCTGTCACTGTTTCCAGTTTTTCCCCATTTATTTGCCATGAAGTGATGGGACTGGATGCCATGATCTTCATTTTTTTTGAATGCTGAGTTTTGAGTCTGCTTTTTCACTCTGGTCTTTCACTTTCATCAAGAGGCTCTTTAGTTCCTCTTTGCTTTCTGTTATTAGGGTGGTTATTATCTGCATATCTGCACACACGTGCTTGGTGAAAGAGAAATAATTTACATGGTGAGATGCATTCGTAACTGTTACATATACTCATAAAAGTTCTTCTCCACATGTACATGAAGCTGTGCTGTGCTCTAAAGAGTTTTCCGGCACAGCTTTGATTCAGCATGATTCCGAGTGCTGAGCCCAGACCTCTATGTGTGATGGAATTCTGTTGTAGCTAGGAAGCTCTGAAACTCCTCTAAGCCATTGTTTCCATGGTAAAAATCGGAAAAGCTAAGCCCAGAGAAGAGAAGGCGTTTGTGTAAAATCAGAGGACAGCACCCAGAGTGAATTCTGTGGATGCACCTTCCAGCTATCTGGCACCGTCTTCCATCCCTAACTGCTTCCCCAACTCTCCGTGCAATTCTGCCCAGCTGAGGATCACATCAGTGCCTCCCTTCGTGGTCCTGATTCACAAAGTCCAGAGCTGAGTAACTTCTCAGTAAACAGTTCATTCCTCTGCCCCAGCCACATGTCTTAGGCTTTTCAGATGCTGCATTCTGGAGCCAATTTCTGGTAGGGAGAGTGTTTGTGAGTGTGTGTGTGCACGCTTGTGTGTGTTTGCACATACACTGGCCAGTGATCTAGATGCTCTGGCACAGGCCCGTCCTTCACAGGGCCAGGGGCATGAGCTGGTCTGTGGATGCCCCTAGTACAGTGGCCCACAGAGGAGCACTCCACACACACCGCAGGCAACATCCTGTGGTCTGGGCCTTGGGAGAGAATATCTGGTCTGGCCTGTTGGCTGGAAGCTGAGCTGATAATTGACATCAAGAGGGAATTGGCTCTTTTAAGACAAATGCTTCCAGATGCCAGGATCACTGGGTCCATGTTCCTACCCAGATGGGTCTGGGTGGGAGCCAGGAAAGGAACAGCAGTTGATAAAGTCAGAAAGGTAGTTTATCATCAAGTAGCTGGCTGGGGGCAGATTCTTGCAAGGTCAGACTTACCCAGGATGCCCTGACAGAGAAAGAGTGTGCCAGAACCTCGGAGAACCAGGGGGCTCCACCATTTCCTGCGACAGTCAGTCCAAGCTTGGGGTGCTATGATGTTTGTTTGTTACTGTCGGCAGGAACCAGCTCACAGATAGGGCCCAGCCACGTGGGGTTTGCAAAGCCTCTGACAGAATCAGATTTTCTATGGAGATTACAATTGACAACCTGTTTCCTGGTTGCTGGGAAGCCTTCATGGACAGGGACTGTTGACACATTGTTTTCCGGACCCAGCTGGAACCAGGCGAGGTAAATGAAAAGCAGGGAAACTCAGTGGAATCGAACCTTAGGGAATCTCAAAGGGGCCTTCTGCTTGGTGTGTGATTTGGGGCATTTAAATATTTGAAGCGTGTGAGCAGATGATTTCACTTTTGAAGGGGTGGTGTGCTCTTCCCACACCACCGTGTTAAGAGGGCAATAAACTGATGCTGTTGTCTTTAGGCTGGTCACAGTTGATTACGTGTGCTCCAAAGGGAGCCTTCTCAACATACTCTGGAGTTATGAGACATTCAGATGGCCCTGGTCTCTCAGGGCCTGGATGACCACAGAAGCCTCCCCAAAGACTTCTCTGTTTCATTCTTGCCCACACAGTAAATGTGGAAATCAGATCATATCAGGACCCCTACTTAAACCAATCTCATGCCTTTCCATTGAAATTAGAATAAAATCTATACTCTTTATGACCTGCGAGGCTTAGGTGAAGTGGCCCTGTCTATTTTCTTGTTTCATGTATTGTCCTCTGCCTCCACACTGGACTCCTTCCTGGTCTTCAAAATTGGTGTGCCCTAGCACTCTTGCCTGGAAAATCCCATGGATGGAGGAGCCTGGTGGGCTACAGTCCATGGGGTCACACAGAGTCAGACAGGACTGAGCGACTTCACTTTCACTTTTCACTCTCATGCATTGGAGAAGGAAATGGCAACCCACTTCAGTGTTCTTGCCTGGAGAATCCCAGGGACGGGGGAGCCTGGTGGGCTGCCATCTATGGGGTCGCAGAGTCGGACACGACTGAAGTGACTTAGCAGCAGTAGCAGCAGCCGGACTTTTTCACTTGCCCCTCACTGTGCCTGAAATGTTTTTACATGGGTATCACCATGGGTATCACCTCTTGCACCCAGCCGTTTCAGTTCAAATCTCACCTCCTCAAATATATTAGTTAAAGTAGCCCCATCCTAGTTGTTTGGTTTCCCATTGCACTGCTTTATTTTTCTTAAAGCATTGGTCACCTTCTGACATTATCATGATGGTGCTTTAACTTGTTTACTATATGACTTCTCCACCTGAAACATAGGTTCCCCAAGAGCAAGACTTTGTTTGGTTCACTTCCATATCCCTACTATCTAGAATGGTTCTTAGCCAATGGTGGCTCTCCAGAAAAATTTGATGGGAAGATGGATGAATGGACAAGCAGATGGACGAATAGATGGGTGGATCAGTAGATGGATGGGAGAGTAGGTGGGTAGATACATGGTGGATTGGTAGATGGATGAGTTGGTGCATAGATATATGGATGGGTGAGTGGGTGGGTGGATGGGTGAATGGTTAGGAGAGGGGACCTTTGTGATCCAGGAAGAGTTCAGTGTTTCCAGATAAATGTCGTTGCAACAGGGTTCCTTGAGAGGGTTGAGTAAATTGGCAAAAGATTAAGCCAAGATCATTCTCTCATTCATGCTTTTCTAGTTTAGAAAACACTTGTTTCTTCAAATGTTATGTACACAGAGGTCTAGCTGTTGGGAACTTATGACATATTTTCCTGGGGATATTTTTTTCTTTCCTTTTATTCAAGCAACAAGGAACTAGTTATAAATTCTGGATGAGCAGACTTTGATAATGAACTCTCTCTTCCCAATGTATCAGTACAATGATGACTGCCAAATTTTTCACCAGATCATCTCCTGTTCCTGAGCAGAGCACTAACTTGAAGAAAATATTTTGTTGTATAACTAAAATGGACTCTCCTGAGAATGAACTCTTCATTTGAAACGTTGTGTTTCACGATGAGATGCCACTGGGGACTAAATAAGGGCTAAATGTTCTTGTAAATTATTTACTTTAGCAATTTTCGGGCAAGATGGAGAGCTACAAATACCAATACTAATTATTATGGGGAACTATTTCCTTTTTGGTAACATCTATTATTTGTTGACAATAAACATAATAAAAGGCTCTTTCAGGAACACTTAGAAGTGTATAAAGGAGACTACCATGCTTACGCTCTAACCATAACATTGACGCTGAGATGAATATTTTAGCTGGGTTTTTCTTTCTGTCAATTTCTGCCTACACATACATCAACACATAGGCATATTTTACCTGGTTTTAATTATCCTCTACATACAATTTATATTGCTTTTTTCACTTACATGATATTTCATATATTTCCGCAGTTCTTTTAAAAACTCTTGGTAAAAAAAAAAATAAAAATAAAAACTCTTGGTAAACATTATTCAGTTCTCCATTGTATTTAATTGTATAGGCCAGCCTTATTTAGCAGACATACAATGTGAGCTGTATTATCGGTTCAGTTCAGTTCAGTCGCTCAGTTGTGTCCGACTCTTTGTGACCCCATGAATCGCAGCACCCCAGGCNCACTGTATTTAATTGTATAGGCCAGCCTTGTTATCAGACATACAATGTGAGCTGCATTATAATAAGTAAATACAAATTTTTAGGAGGCACAATAAACAAGAAAAAAAGAGGCAAAATTAATTTTCATCATGCATTTTATTTACTCTCATATTTATAAAATTTTGTCATTTCAACATCTGGTCAATATAAAAATTATTGAGATATTTTACATTTTTTTGAGCTAAGTCTTTGAAATCTATTTGTATTTTACATTTCAGTTTAGATCAGCCACATTCGAAGTGTTTAGCATATATCTTATAATATATAAGCAACCATATAACCGTAATGAACATTTAGCCCAGGACTAGTCTATTGAAAATTTGTATTATGATGGTTTGTAAGCAGTGGAAAAGATTTTATATTAATTCCCATATTCTAACTTAAAAGGCCATCTTCCAAGGATAAAAGCAGCCTGAAATTAGAGTTCCAGTTATCTTCTATCAGGTCTCAAGGTGATTAATTCAGTTTGATAGCTACAAGATACAGCCTCAATTCCTCAAAATGCTAAATGAAGTGGAAAGATGTTGAAAACCATGTTTTTCACATTACACATTTGATACCATTTTGCCTCTTTTCAAAGATGATTTCTTAGGCGCTAATGAAAGCCGATGTCTCTTAGTATATTAAGATCATATTCAATACCAGGCAAATGAATTGAATTAGTTCAGATGGTATTGATTACTATCAGTTCGACCTCAGCTCTGGATCCACCTGCTCTCTTCAGTGGAATCCTTGGTTCTCTGGGGAAGCTCACTGATGTCATAGCCCCCTCCTGCTTCCTGTCCTCATACTGGAATAAAATGCTCATCCCCGGGCACAGTGATGGTACTATACCGTGGCAGGCTCAATTTTAAAATTTATTCTTAAGCTGAAGCATTTGAGATGAATCTCGTGGATGTAACTGGTCCTCGAGTGATGTTTCAAGGCAGAAACATTTTGACTGGGTGTATGAACAAGACCTCATGAAGGAGGGGAGGGGAAGGAGAAAGACTGTTTGCATCCTGAGGGACCTTCTTGCTTAGTTATGAAGTCCAGCCTAGCAGGTTGCAGAGGCAGGAGAGATAACCCAGAGCCCATCTGAGCTAATGGAGACCTACCTGTTGGCTTATGTCAACAAAGGGCCACCCAAAAGCTCTTACCTGCTCCCTCCCACATGCCGTGTTTGCATCCTGGGGGCACAACAATGAACCAGATAGTGTGTCTGTCTTGAAGGTGCGCCACCAAGGGAGATGGGCAAGCAAACCCTAAACTACAACGTACCTCTTGGGTAAGCGATGCGCCTGGAAGGCTGTAGGTGGCACATTCACTTGATCGCTCAGCCCTCAAGTGTGTCTTCCTGGAGAATAGGACTGACTTGCCATGTGACCTCAGGCAGGCTCCTCCTCATGCACCTCTGTGAAATCCGTGTAATAAAAGTAACTGGCTCCCTGGGGTGATAGGGGAGAAAAATGAGATAATTCTTGTTAAATATCTCGCATGGTTTGTCACCCAAAGCAATTATTTACTGAGTATTGGCTGCCGTTACTATTACTGGTGTTGTTGTTTTATTGGAAGTCAGGGAAAACACAATTGAGCTCCGTCTGTGAGTGATGGTGAGACATTTAAAGCAGGGCAGAGATGTGCACAGGCCTGCAGTTTTAGACAATTGCTCTGGTATAGGGGCTGCAGCATTGCCTTGCAGGAGGGTCATTGGGCTGCCATCCAAGTGGAAGTGGCATCTAGGGGACTTGGCTTAGAGCTGTATTTTCATAACAAGGGTATGGCTTTTATTAGATTCTTGGTTATGATGAATAAAATAACACCATTGAAAAGAAATGCATTTATTCTCATGAAATATTTTCTTTTTATGTGTCCTTTCTTTATCCTTGTCATCACTGTCATCACAGGGCGTGTCTTGGAAAGATAAGGGCATGGGGGAGATGGGTGCTCCCACCGTTCTGCCTACTGGGTGCGAGAAGGAAGAGCGAGTGGGCATGGGAAGGGAGCTGGGAATGAACTCCAAGGGACAATACAAAGTAGCCTCAACACCCACCCTCTCAGAGGTCCAGGCAGCTCTGCCCAAATAGTGGCTCCATATTTATACAGCCTCCGCCTTCTCCTTTATCTCAGCCATCAAAAGTTTAAGGAGATTTAAAAACCACTGGGGTGTTATGCAGAAAATACAGCCTCAGGTCACTGATGGAATTCATGCCCAGGTTCTGCCAAGGCAGGGCCGGAGCCCACCCCTCCAGGGTGTCTGGGCTGTCACTCTCCCCATTCGTCTTCTTGATTGTAAAAGTTAAACACATGCACAGGAGGGCTTGGGAGGCAGAGTTATGGGGGATATAAAGTGCCTGACAGCATATAAACTTGGCTGTCCCGCAGTGGAACACCCGGTCACGTGGTGCCAAGAGGGGATCCTGGAGATGAGGGACCAACAGGCAAATTGCAAGGGAAAGAGGGGGCAGGGAGTCCGCCAGCTGGGCAGGGGCTTCTGTAGGCCCCAGGGTCTCCAGGAGCTGGGCTGCTCCTCGCTGAGTGTCCCCCTGGCTGGAGGTGGCAGAGGAGGGAGCAGAAGCCACATTTTCGGGGAAAGATGCCAAAGCAGCTGGGGGGTGACAAGGGTGAGGCGGGAGTTCCTGTGAAAGACAGATATGGGGGATACCAGGGTTTCCCCTCGCAGGAATGTTGGGGAGCAACCGTCATGAGCTTTGCTAAGCACGGCACTCGTAGGCTTCAGGAGATGCGGGAAAATTGCCAGCCTGGTGGGGAAATCTCGAGCTGTAGACAGAGACAGAACCAGAGGCAAAAACTACATCTATGAAGCAGGAAATCCAAGCGACTGGGGCTCCTGCCCACAGGGCACCGGGGGTTCCCCTTGGCTTCAGGGCTGCCCAGAAGGGCATGACCACCTGATTTGGTGGCCTTGTTTGGGGGCTTGAAGCATTGTCTGCTGTGGGTGCTGCCCCCGTGTCCAGGGAAACTCACCAGTGGTTCCCCTGCCAGGACATCTGGGGAGCAGAGTCATAGATGCCTCAGTGTGTCTCGGAGAACTTATGCGGCCTGGCCCAGTGCTGGCGGGGACCTCTTGGTCAGTGTGTGTGTGTGTGTGTGTGAGAGAGAGAGAGAGAGAGAGAGAGAGAAAGAGAGAGCGGGTGAGCTGGGCAGAGTGGAGGGAGAAGGGAGAACACAAGTTATGGGGTAGAAACTGCAAGTGCCATAAGTTCTAATAAGTGCTTATTCGTTGTTCCTTGCCTTAGATATTTCTAGAAGACCTGCTATGCACTTGCCTTGTACATACCAGACTCAGTCCCAGTTTCACCGAGCCCACAGAAATGATCACACAATTATTTAATGTACAACTGAGGTAGATCGGTTGTTCTGTGCTGTATCAAAAGTGCACTGCTGGCCTCCTCTGGCACCTCCTTTGTTTGGAAACTTGCCCATGCATCTTTTGAGGCGCATGGATTTCATCACGGGAAAGCCAAAGGAGAAACACATTTGCCATCTCTACTTGTTTTTTTAACCATTTAGAACCGGTTGAGGATGAAAGTGCCAGGATTAGTGGGCACTTCTGAATTCTAGCTTTACTGCTTCTGTCTAGGTGAAGTTTTAACCCCCTTTTTAAAAGATATTTAATGTCAAGTGTAATGTTCATACTGAAAAGTGCACGATTAACAGGGCCCGGCTCGATGACTGGAACACACCCAAGTAACCAGCACCCAGACTAAGCATCGAGACACGAGGAAACTGGGCATACTTCCCCGGCCAGCAGCTTCCCAGAGCATCCCACGTCCCGACTCACTTGCCCCATGGGCCAACCTTGATCTTTAATGGACCCACAAGTCGTATGATCCTTCTGTACCCGTTGTTCCTCCTCAACCACGTGTCGGGAAGCGTCATCCACATTCTGCAGGCTTTGCTGGTGGGAATCTGAAGACTCTTTCTCTTAACTGACCAAACCAGGAAGGTGAAGAGGACCTGAACATCGAAGGGACACAGGTCTGATGGTTACCAGCGGCTGTGCCATCTCCCCTTGGTCTGATCCCTTGGGCCACCATCTCGGAACAGAGGTCTCTCAGGGCACCAGCAACTGGGATGAGAAGTTCTGCATTCCTCCTCTTTGCCTTTCTCATCCCTACTCTCACTGTAGAGGGTGTACATTTAAGAGCCTGAGTCTCGCGACTTCCCTGGTGGTCCAGTGGCTAAGACTCTACACTTCCAAGGCCAGAGGCTCAGGTTTGATCCCTAGTCAGGGAACTAGATCCCAGATTCTGCAACAAATGAACCCTCATGCCACAAGTAAGCCTGGCATAACCAAATAAATAAAAATAAATATTAACAATATTAATATTTTAATAAATAGTAACATTTTAATAAATATTAAAATAAATATTAACACATTAAAATAAATATTGCTTAGATATTAAAAATACATGGTAAAACATTATTTATTAAAATAATAAAATAAATATTTTAAAAGGAGCCCGACTGCCTGGAACGAATTGCTCTGTGACCTTTGGCCACTGCTTAAGCTGTCTGGGCCTCTGTTTCCTTGCCTCTGAAGTGGAGTTGACATTAACGGGACTTATTTTATATGGCTGCTGTGAGGGTTCGATGTGAAGTTTGGCAGTGAGAGCTACCGCTGTTTGCAGACCAGTGCTAACTTGGGGATTTGGACCAGGACTTTTTCTTCTTTTTTCCTGGGTGAAGAAACAGAAACCTAGAGAGAGAAAGCACGCTGCATCACTTAAGAGTTCCCCTTTTCTGAACAGGATCTTCAGGTATCACGGAGGGAGATGCAGACGGTGAAATTGCTACAACGACGCTGCGTGGATGCCGCGCCCCACTGTCTTCCAAGGCTGTTGTCACCCTTTATTTCAGACACACCTGTGGCAATCCTGTTGTATCAGATGCACAAGGAGAGTTGGTCTCATTCTTCCCAATAGATCCCATTTCACAGATCAGATAACTGAGGTCCTAGAAGATCACCCAGCTGCCAAATGGTCCACCTGGCTGTTCTGGCTCCTGATGTACCTACCTCTTCTCTTTTCTTCTGCTTATTCCTCCAGCTTGTAGGAGAGGGAACTTAGGAGGTATCACTAAAACTTCATCTCTTGAGCAGAAACTCCTAGTGTGAACCCTGGCACATTTAAAGGCTATGCATTTATACTCTGCTTCTCAGCATCTCTGGAATGTTCTCACCCTCAGTGGGGAATTCTGCCAATTAGCTTTTGACAAATCCACATATTTAATAGAATTTTCAATCATGCTTTTGAAAGAGTCAAAATAATGCTTACATATCAAAGGAATACACAAGAAAAATATATTGATTAAGTGGCTCTAGTTAATTATTTTTGAGTTTCCTGGCAGCCAGAGCAAGGCTTATTGTTACCAAGAAGCATGGCCCTCTTCCAAGATTCACCAGACACAAAGCTGTTATCTTTGTGTGGTTGTTTCTCCCCGAGGCACTTTTTAAAGTTAAGACTGAGGGTGACAACTTGGCTCTCAGGAGTCTTTCTGGGGAGGACTGGGAGTTCGTGAGTCTGGGTAGCTGTGTGGAGGGCAGGTAAGACTGTGGGGGAGGGGCTGGCCCAGGCACGATGGTGCTAACAGCGATTGTCTTCGTGACCATCATGGTCATTCCTCACGATTGCTGCCTTCTAAACCAGGTGGATCATCGGAATCACCCGAGGATGCTTTATTTTTAAAATATCCATTGGTCCCTCTTCAGGTGTCTTGATCTTGACCCTGAAGTGAGGAGGTTTAGCAGAAGCCAGGCAGTGTTCTATTGAACTCTTGGATCCAGGCATCCTCCCAACAACCTGTGAGGATATGGTATGATCATACCCACTTTATGGATGAGAAAACTAAGGCAGAAAAGTTGAACTCAGGTGATCAAGACCAAGTAGCTGGTGGGTGATATAATCTGAATTTGAACCTCCTGTGCTGACGCAAATCAGAGGGAGGGCTTGCCCACAAGACGAGGCTCATATGTTTTTCTACTTTTATTTTCTACCTTGACTACAAACAATTGCAATGTTTATGCTGCCCCCGGTCAAATGGTTCCAGAATATATGTTTTTGTAGTTTCTGTAGCTGATTTCATGTATTCTCAAGTTTCATTTCCTATTATATTTGTGAATGGTACAAATGATTCTTTTTTTCCTTTGGTGGCCTCGGGCTGTGAACTTGGAACATGGATGCACTCTAATATAGTAAAGTGAGGTGCCTACTTCTATCTGCATGCCTTTCTTGCATTGCTGTCTGTTGTGTTTGGGATGGCCATTCATACTTTAGTATGAATTGGGAGACAGAGGGGCTTGGTCAAAGTCGAGTGTTTGTGGTCCAGCTCTGGGGACAGGCGTGGCATCCACGGCAACCAGCAGAATCCCTGAGTTTCTCTTTCTTAGCCTGAGGATTATGCTGTTTGTCCAGACAGGGTCTCTCCAAACATCCCATCTGGAGGCACTGCCTGCCCCTGATGTGGGCACAGAACACAGACGTGCCGACTCTCTAGCCAAAACCCTGGCTCAGGGTGTGCTGTTTCCCTGGGTGGTGGTGGGGGAGATGCCATGGCTTTAGAAAAAGAAAATGAAGCCTCACTCTTCAGCAGAAGACAGCGAGGCATCCTTGGCTGTTGGAGCAAATGCCGATTTCCTTATAAGGGTCTGGCTGTGCAATGGGGGGAGGCCAAGGAGAGACAGGCTAGATTTTTGTTTTGATGTTTGTTTTATTCTGGAAAGTGGACCCGGTCGGGGACTGGATCCTCATCCCACGTCTCTTGCATGAGAAGGACACACATACATCATGGAAGAAGGCGGGCAAGCGGGTCATCTGTCTTGGGGGGGAACTGACTGTCCACGTGACCGGGAAAAGGTCAGGAACCTGTGGGTATTAATTAATCCAGCCGGCCACACAGCCTTCCTTGTTTATTAGGGAAAGCCACGGCATTTGGCCAGAATGATGGGTTTTTAAAGATTGGAGATTTATTAAGAGGACAGCATCTGCTTACTGTTTTGTGAGAATTCAGTGTGTCTTTGTAAGGCTGTTGGGAAAAGTAGTTGTGGTGGGGAACACAGGCAAACGCTTCTTTCGTCACTCCCTTGTCATATTCCTGCAAAATCAGGCCTCCTACCCTATCTACACAGACCCCCCCAAAGGGGTGAGCCCCTGCTCCCTTGCTGCATGGCTGGGGGTCCTGAAGTCCTCTCCAGATTAACACAATGCAGCCTCAAATTCTAAAGTCAATTGCTTTAGTATATGTGGAATGGCTACTATGTGCCAGCCATGACGGGGGCCTGGTTTACCCTCAGGTACTCATGAAAACCTGTAGTGTCTTCCAGCTTGTGGAACAGGGGATGCGCAGACACTTGGCTCTGAGCTTAGCCAGTGAGGACCACCCTTCCAGACTTCTGTCGCACACACTACCATCACCCACCTCTTGGCTCTGGGCTGCAGCCTCATTTCCCCCCTCCCCTTCCCTGCTCCAGGTTCCTCAGAAGAGATTCCACTTCAAGATCATCCCAGTTAACCCCATCTGTATCCCATATCCACCCTGATACAGACCCTGAATTGACACCTGTAAATATTTGTGTATGTCTTGAAGGCTTGGCTGAAGGAGGATTTAGATTGCAGGAACACAAATGACGTCACAGCCTGAGTTGTGTATCCGATTTGTAAAAGCCCTCAGCTGTTGCCACAGCTGCAGATGTTTCGAGCTTCGACTTACATTTTCTCAGAGCCTCAGTGGTCCCCTAAGAACCAGGAGCCCAAAGGGGGCACACATGCTCCAGAGGCATTGCAGGTGATTTTAAGCCACGTGGAGGAAACCATCCTTTAGTTAGACAGGTATTTATGTTTAATTTCATTGATACCAGCTCTCTATGGCAAGTGATACTCATTTTACTTTTATGGTAGTCATGTAACTTAAAAAAAAACCAACTGTTTTTGTATAAGAAGCGAGCCATTTGGAAGGAGAAATGTTAGGTAGACGGCAAAGCGAGCACAACAGAGATGGGTCAACACAAGAGAATGAGATGCCCAGAGATCCACTTCAGGTGCCCTCTTCTTGGGAGAGGAAGCAGCTCTTGGTCCTGAATCCCAGTCCCCACGTCCTACAACTTCAGGAGGCCACTCCGCCTCTTGAACCTCTTCCTTCCTTATCTACTTCCTTATCTGATAAGTGGGGATGGTTACATCAGCCTTGCACCACCTAAAGACGACGACGGACGGACAAGATAAAGTGGATAACAGTATTACTGTTGTTATTTACATTAATGTTTATTAAAGAATCTAGCTGCTAGTACAGGAGATGTGGGTTCATTTCCTGGGTCAAGAAGATCCCCGTGAGAAGGAAATGGCAACTCACTCCACTATTCTTGCCTGGGAAATCCCACAGACAGAGAAACCTGGGGGGCTATAGTCCATGGGTCGCGAAAGAGTCAAGACAAGACGGAGCAAGTAACAAATAAAAAAACAAACGTGTGCCAAGTGCCCATGCAGTGTCAGCTCCTTGCTAGGCACCCCACGGATGTGACTCATGCCATCCGTGAGACCAGCAAGACATACATTTTAAAAAACAAGGCCTTTCAAAGTAAGAAGTCAGGTATTCCCACACACCCCATCATAAGACGGCAGGGAGCAAACAGCGAGAAGACAAATATTCTCTAACTAATTCTACAGAATTAATTAAATTCACATTTTGAAATGCTGATTTAGTTCTGAATTTAACTGTCTCCTGTTTTTATGGAGCTTGTAAAGAGATTAAAAATATCTGTCCAGCAAAGTATCTTTAGCCCGTGCCCTGCTTTCTAGCATTCAAAAGACAGAAGCATTCGGGAACACGGCCTGTGTGTGAGAACATTAGGAGAATTAGAGGTAATACACTGCATCTGTGCCGACAGGGGTTGTCTCTGGGCTCTAGGGACTGTAACTGTATTTTCTTTCTCCTTCTCTCTCTCTTTTTTAAAAAGACTTTCTATTTCACTGTATTAATCCAAAGGTCTACAATATGCACATTAAAGTCAGCAGACAGACGAGAAAATTTTAGCATAGAGTCCAACTTATAAATTTGCAGACACTCCCTCAGGGATCTGAGAAGCCAAAATGATCTTCACGATAACATGAAGACATTATTTGGCCTTTTCATTTTGTGCTGATGGTGAGTGAAACTGCTGGTGCCTTAGCATAATCGAGGTTCTCCCAATTCCTGTGCTGCTCACCGCCACACCGTGCAGAAAAGGGAAAAGCCACCCTCACGTGGGATACCATGGAATATTACTCAGCCTTCACAAGGAGGGAAATCCTGACACCACGGTACATCACACACGAGCCTTGAAGACATCATGTTAAGTGAAATAAGCCAGTCACTGAAAAGATAAATACTGCACGATTCCCCTTATATAAAATGCTCAGAATAGCCGATTAGTGGAGACAGAAAGTAGAAAGGTGGTTTTTCAGGCTGAGGAACTGAGGGAGGGTGGGGGAGTCATTATTTGACAGGTCTAGAGTTTCAGTTTTGTAAGTGGTGAAGAATTCCAGAGATGGATGGTGGTGATGGTTGTGCAACAATGGAAACTACACGTTTAAAAACTAGTGAACATGGGAGCTTCCCTGGTGACCCAGTGGCTAGGACTCTGCCGCTACAGGGGACACAAGTTCGATCCCTGGTTGGGGAATTAAGATCCCAGACATGCTGCATGGTGCAGTTAAAATAAATAAATAAATAAAAAGAATAAAAATGTCTCCTCACTTTAAAAACAACGGTGAAGAGGGTAAACTTTGTTATGTCTTTTGCCACAATTAAAAATAAATGTGCATGTTTATGTACAACTACATGGATTATTTAAAAGATCCTGAATTTGAAAAGAAAGAATGGACTTGAAGCAGTAAGTTACTCACTTCATTCCGTCTCAGTCTTCGAGCACAGACCTTTGAAATACCCTGTGTGATGAAACAGCACACGCAGAGTAATCCTGTCCATGTTGAGACTGACAGCTCCCGCAAGGAGAAGCAGCTGTGTTATATGAGGGGTCCTAAGCTGGACCTCCTGCTTTTTTTTTTTTCTTCACAGAGCACCATTTTCTCTTGAGAGAACACTGATGCACAGACTCTGGTTATTCAAACTTGACTATTTGGCAGAATTTTCTGGAAAATGAACAAATGAATCCTGTCACTTCCAGGAAAATAACTGACAGTATTTGTTGCCAATGATAAAATTCAAGCTTTCAAGAATTTTGAAATACTTATATCAGCCACCATGAGCTTGACAGCTTTCCAGAACTTAAAGAGATACTAATGAATGTGACTTTTTTTTAATATTGTACAATGAATCGTGTCAACATTGGAAGATCTCACAGCTTATTGAATAGATAATATCCAAGCGACCAATGCTTGTTGTTACCAAATCATGAAAGGGTAAAAGATTAATTCAAACAGCAAGATAACTCAGTGGATTTAAATGTAACAGAATATAAAAAGTTCATGTATTTTCAAATTCCCTATTGTAACTAACCTTTAAGAAACTCCCAGTGTCTGTGTTTTGGTGTAGTATCAAAGAAGAATATCCACAATTATGTGAAAAGGCTATTAGCACACACCTCCCTTTTCCAACCACAAATCTGTGTGAGATCAGATTTTCTTCATAGACTTTAACAAAAACAACATATTGCAACAGACTGACTGTGGAAGCAGATATGGGGGTCGGTTGTCTTTTATTAAGCCAATCACAAAAGACGCTGCAAAAATGTACAGTGACGCCACTCCTGTCACCAATTTTTTGAACATATTGTTATTTTTTCATGAAAACATTCTAGATATGTTACTATATAATAGGCTTACTGTTCTTTTTAAACAGATTATTAAGTGACTCTTTAAAATCTGTCTTAATTTTAATTTCTAAGGACTCACCTCAACAAAAGCACCAGGGTCTTCAGTAACTTTCCAAAGGTATACATTCTTAAGAGTTCTGAGACCAAAATGTTTGAAACCCACTGATCTAGAACAGCTGTCGTCAACCCTTATTGTCCACTAAAGTCAGCAAGAGTTTTAAAAGAATTTTCACCTCTATTTCTACCCCAGCTGACTAAACTAGACTCTTTGGTAACTGGGTTCAAGCATGGGCATTTTACAAAGCTTCCCCAGGGATTGTCTTATGCAGTCACACCTTAGAATTTGGTCTAGAAATCATGTTATGTAGCTGCCACCTGGTTCCCACAGAGAGGATGGAGCACAGTTGGATGAGATCTGGTACCCGCCTTACAGAGTTGACTCCTGATTTGGTCTGTGTTCTGTGTCTTGAGTTAATAAGTAACTCTACAGATGGCAGGTGTGCTATCCAGATTTAAGTAGGAGTAGTTGCCCTGGAGAAGGAAATGGCTACCCACTCCAGTATTCTTGCTTGGAGAATTCTACGAACCGAGGAGCCTGGTGGGCTACGATCCATGGGATCGGACATGACTGAGTTACTGAAGCTTTCACTTTTTTTGAGTTTGCCCCGTTAGGCTTCCCTGGTGGCTCAGTGGTAAAGAACCCACCTGCCAATGCAGGAGATGTAGGTTTGATCCCTGGGACAGCAAGATCTGGAGGAGGAAAAGGCAACCCACTCCAGTAGTCTTGCCTAGGAAATCCCATGGGGCTGCCATGAGTTGGACCTGAATTAGGGACTAAACAAGTTGCCTCATTGGGACACCTCTTTCTTCTACTTCAGATTAGCAGTCCAGATGTCCTTACAACAGGCGCATTCCTTATCTTCTGTGTGCCCCCATCACTTGGATGCGATGTTTGTTTAAAAACTGACTCTGAAGCCTGGAACTTCTGGTACGGCAGGTGGAGTAAGAGACCAGACCTGGCTATGGGGACCAGTCGGAGATCTTGAGGTTCTTTGAATTGGGGAGAGTTCATTGGATTCGCAGTACACCCATCTGATAGCTTGTCCCTGGCCAAGGGTTATGGCGGCTTTCTCTTCTCTATCAGTCACCTAACTACCATGTGATGTTCTGGGCCATTAGCCCAAATCCTCAGAAACAGAGAGGGAATACACCTTTTCATTCTGACCACCCACTGGCTGGAGTAACATGATCCGGTTTGAGAGGTCCCATCACTCTGTTTCTTGCTACATGAAATTAACATGCTTTTGGAAAGCTGGGTGGAGGCTCATTGGTCCACGGGCCTTTCATCCTTTACTGCAGGATTCAGTGGAGGTCTTTCTCTGCATTTTTCATCTGGGTCATCTTGAGCTTCTCTCCTCTCCATCTTGGTCACTGATACAGGGCATAGCAACACTCATTTGGCCTGTTAATTGAACACGGAAGATGGATTTGGGGTTGATAAGTGCAAGGCCACCTCCTCACCACCCTAGGGATAGACTCCCTCTGGCTGCATCTCTCCTTTCACGGTCATCATCCTTGACATCCCAGTCTCATCTCAATAATGAGAAACAGAGTGGGTGCACCTGCTCAGAGGCCCTACTGGGCCAACACCCTTCCCCAGGCCTCAGAAGGCATATGGGTAAGAGAGCTGACCAGGCGACAGGGGCAGGGGACTAGATAGGGAGGGTCCCAGCCGGGCGACCCATTTATTTTGTATTCAGACATATCAAGCATACAATTACTGTGACTGTAGTTATAAACCTCGTATTTGAGAGTCTTTTTATGGGTCACTTAGGAT